>CAMZMU010000090.1:6529608-6823055 GCA_947311845.1 Poa pratensis
CTGCTGTAACGGTGGCGCATTGCTCATGTTGCCGGAGAGGACGCCGCCGTTGCTTGGCCATGGACAAGACCAGGACTTCCTCGGTGTCCCAGGATCGATGGACATGCTCGCCGGCCTCACCATCAAGTATGGTGTCGAGGTAGTCTCACTCTCTCCAACCCTGGTGGTTCGCTATGGTTGTTGCAGATGCTCTCATCTGCTGTGTGTATTCTGTGTGTTCTTGGGAAATGGAAGAAATAGTTTAGAATGGTAAATTCCGTCAAAATTTGTGTGAATTAGCCTTTGTCTGCGTTCATTCATAATTATTAATTCCATATCTGACGTCCTTTTTCTGTTGACATTAGCCCTACGCAATCACGCTCTCCGGGAGGCACCGGCGTCGTCTATGTCCACCCCGATGAGTTTCTGCTGTAACAGCGGCGCACTGCTCAAGTCGCCGGAGAGGACGCTGTTGCTTGGCTGTGGACGAGACCAGGACTTCCTCGGTGTCCCAGGATTGATGGGCATGCTCGCAGTCGCAGGCATCATCACCATCAAATACGGTGTCGAGGTAGCCTCACTCTCTCCAACCCTGGTGGTACGCTATGGTTGTTGCAGATGCTCATCTGCTCTGTGCATTTTGTGTGTTCTTGGGAAACCCTGGTGGTACCTTGATTTCATACCTTAGTATTTCTGAAATCAATGAAGTTTTGAATTTTCTTTGCCACCATACCCAGTAGGTGATATATATTAGCTATCTGGTGCTGATCTCTTCCTCCAACCAGTTAGACGATTGTAACTAAGTTTAGACTATATCCATAGCCTCAATAAGCTTTCTTAGTATTGAAAGGTAAAAATGATGAGCGCTGTTTCAAAGTATGTAGGATGTGTTGCCATGCTTTCTAAAACAAACACAGGTGCTTAATTATATTGAAGCTAAACAGCTGCGGTATTTGCCATCAAGTGTTTGCACACAAATTATTCTTTCTTTTAATTCGACAAACCATTGTTGTCGTTTTGTTTAATTTGAATCGCCCCTACCTTCTAATAATACGGGTCCTACTGTGTACATGAATCCCATATCTAGAGTACTATTTTGTCCCCTAGATCTAGAGTACATGAATCCCATATCTAGAGTACTATTTTGTCCCCTAGGTCTAGTTTGTAATATTGATGTAACTGCAAATGAGACAATTATGCCTTTATGTGAAAAGCGAAGAACTTTAAGCTCTCAATTATCAAATATTGGACACTTTTCATGATCAGAGCCAGCTATGTTTGTATATGTAAACTTGCGAACCTTAGGTTCTCAAAGCTGGTTCTACATCTGCCCTGCACCTAATGTGAATCCTTTTCTTTTTTTCTATTTTTATCCCTCTTGCATTGCTGGGTCAATGGATATCATTGGGTGTTGAAGTTGGTTGGCTGGACCAGGTGGCTTTCATAATTTCTCCCACATATACACATAATCATGCATGCGCTCCTCGTCTTGACTGAATACCTTGTGTGTATATGTGCCTCGAACTGCCATTTACCACCTTCCAGCTGAGTACGCATTAGATAAGTTCAGTTTGATTTCTGAGTACTCATTGCGTCGTCGACTAGTCTCACGACTTGAAAACTTTGGTTGCAGCCAGGCACAGGACAAGTAGTTTTTGTTGAAGTTTTTATTTTCGTAGTGTTGCCAAGATCTTTCATTCTGTTTTATAAACACTTGTGGTCCTAATTATTGACAAGTTGTTAGTGAGATGGAAGTCGGGTGAATTCATTTGTCGCGTTCGTGTGAAATGATCTTGTTGCATTTTCTTGTAGGTATCATCCATCAGTGCATGGTGCGCAGCAAGAAAGTCGAGCCAACAGTTGCGTTGGAGGCAGTAGAACGCCATTACCTTTGTTTGATTGGATGGCGTCATACTCACTGTGGTGAAGAAGCCATGCATGTGAGGCCCTGATGGATGGATGGCATGTGTTCTTGCTTAATTACCTTCAAGAACCAGGTACTTCTTTAATATCCTTATGTTTGTGGAATGAAGAACAAGGAACACAATGCTATTGATGGATATGTGTCTCCACCTCCGATTTTATGATACAGATTTGTTTCTATCCTGGTTCTTAGGCTTAGTGATGGGAGATGGTAACTATATAAGACCACAACGGCTTAGTTCCAACAATGTAATATGGTCTTAACTTTTGACCTACCAGGCCTAGGATTTAGTCCTGGCTCCAGATAATTTTCCACTTCTGCCATTAGATTGATGGCTGTTAAAAACATGTGGGAGCTATTTATTTGATTGGTTCTGGAGATGCATTAAGATGGTCAGTTATTTGATGATTCAGAAAGTACAGATGATGCCAACATATATGGAAAACGAGAAAGAAATTATATGCATCTTTGCTGATGATCATGTATGTATACTAAATCGTGACTCTGGGTCATGCACCCGTATCTATGCGGACTTGTGCCTTGTTCAGTCCGAGATGAAAGACTTTGTACTGCACATTACATGGCGCGGTAGTTTCAAGTTTTCTGATTTTTCCCTCGCATCTGTTGCTACTTGTCGGCTAAACTCCCCCGTGTTAGCAATTCTGGAAATAATACCAGCCTTGCGTTGTCTCCTACTAGTAAGTGCATTCCCTTTGCACTTTCTTTTTGGAACTGTTGCCAACTGGATAGTTTAGAGGAGATAAATAACAAGATACATCCTCCATGTATATCCTGCATGTGAAATGATATTGCGTTTTCTTGTAGGTATCATTGGTTAGGAGTAGGTGACATTGTTTTGCATATCTGGTCAGATTTCCTTACCTGGTTTAGGCTTAAAAATAAGATGATAGAACAGAAATATTGCTATTCCTGTGCTATGGATAAAATGATATCTTTAGGCAATTTTTGGTTTGCTTATCCTTGATTTTTGTGGGCCTTGCAGCTCAATTTAGATTATTGTTATATTTTCCAGATTATTTGCGTGCTATACAACTTCAATTTACTTTATTTTTGAATGGCATGGTTATTTAAACCCTCCTGATGACAATCATCATGTTCTGTATAAGTTCCCATGTTTTGTCATTTAATAAGCTCTTCTCCACTATTTATTTTTAATGTGATACATAATGGCTTTTAACCATTGCTATTTCTCTTGTCTGGTTTTGTTGCTGATGATGTCCCAAGATTGAGTTTTTGAGGTCACCGTGTTCTGTGTTGTGTTGTGCAGGGAAGGAGTACAGCAAGGGTGACTAAGGGTACATCACCAGGGACAGCGCCACCATCACTGTTGAAGGGATCACGGTTCTGTTCGAAGGCCATGCGTTGCTGCTCACAGTGTATGTCTTGTATTTTTCTATTGCCATCCATGCTTGGTGTATGTATTGCCATGAATGTTTGGTTCAAGTGTTTTGCTGGTTTATGAATGAATGTAGAGTGAGTGGCAACCAAATCTTGTCTTGGAAATAATCAATAACTGTGTCAACTTGGTGGTGGTTGCTCTGTCCGTTGCTTGTTGATCAGTTGGCTGCATCCAATAGGACTGGCCCTGTGTCTGCTATTATAAGTGTCGAAATGCATATTAACCTGACTCACCTCATGCTTGTAGCAATCTTCATTTGGGAATTAGCGATTCGATTTCTTCCTTTAATGAGCTTTTTTAGTTCTTTACCTGTACTGTTATTAACAAAACAAGTCAAGCCATGTAATGGAATCAGCAGTCAGTCCTTTATTCGATCCTAAAAGCATGCATGTATGAATGGAAATCTGTTTCACTCGATAAAGCCTCGAAAAAATATTGATCTTGTATTTGTACCGAGAAATATTATAAGAACCTGATTAATTTGAACATCAGGGTGTCATCAATTTGCTCCAGGGGATGGTGGCCGTGCCGTCATTCGCTGGCGCTCTCGAGCGAGCAGCTGCAGCAGTCACCGGTTCTTCCACTACTACCTTGCTCTCCCTGCTGCGGTGCTCCAAGCCTCGCTGCTGCCTGTCCGGCTGCCGCTAACCGCACCGCACCCGTCCTTGCCAACCGCACCGTGGTGACTTCGAAGGCCGTGGGACCACATCCACGTAGCTCCCGGTGCCTTCTTCTCATGTAGTCTAGACTTTGAAGGTGAGTCCATACCTAGTCTAGTCTTGGACAGTTCGCTGATTTGCTATTCTGTATGTAGCGTTACCTTAGGATGCAGCATGTCGCGGTAAATTGTTGGATGCCTGTTTGCTTTCAGTACCAAAGTCATGGTTTTCTACTTGTAGGGCCGGGAAGCTAGAGCTGTTTCTGGCATGCACGAGCGCAATTGCTCGGTTTGCCTTTATGGACCAATTGTTATGATCCCTTATACTCACTTGCTATGTCAGAATTGTAAGCAGAGTTTTTTGTTAGAAAGTGTGGAGACTGTTGCTAAATCCCTCTTCTGTTATGTTCGTATAGTATCTAGTGCTAGACTTCTAGTTGTCTGCATTTCCCCCTCGTTCTAGAGGTACTGGCTCATGTCTTTGTTTAATTTAATTGCTCATTTATCAATGTTAATTGCCACGTGGAGTTCCCAACTGAAATATTATACTTATTGGCAAGCTCATTTATCTTCTGTGGCAGTTTTGTCATCTCAATACATTTGCATGTTAAATTGTTAATCCTTGTGGCTTGCTCACCAATATGCTTTAAGTAGTGAGTTTTGGGTGCTAGATATATAGATGAAGTTCCTGGATCCATTTGGCTGGGTAAAGGCCTTCCCTGTGTAGTTGTGTTACATCTTGATAAGGTCTCTTGAGTTTTAAAGTTTCTGGAACTCCAAGTATGTGCTGAAAAATGAACTGAGCAGGCGCTTTTGTTTGATTGTTTCGTCCGTAAAGCAAGGCTTGCGATGATTCATACCTTCAGATATCGTGTAGGTCCTTATAATAATAATGTAGTTCCCTCCAGTGGGCTGTAGTATTTGTTGTTATCAACATGCTCCTTGACTGAACACTAATTAGTTCATGGTTGATCCGGGGCCTCCTCAGGAGGCATTGAGGCCTTCTCTCTCTGTTGATGGCCCCTCTATTGTGCTTTACCTAGAGGCGTGATGTCCATGTGTTCATCCCTTTATCTCTTCCTTCGTGCGTAGGGTTGGCCTGATACATGGTGTGAGTTGTTGGATCACCTCGTACCATCTTCATTTTGGTCGCCTGGCCCGCTTTGGTTTCCTCTCGGCCGGTTTGTGTGTTTTCACTCAGTTACTGCTAGATGGGGATGCTGTTTGGTGGGGTATATTTATATTGGGTCTACCTGTCAGTGCGTCGAGCTCCTTTCCCGGTTGTAGCTGTTGCGTTGGTCTTTAGTGTTCCTTGAGTGGTTTGGTCTTCTGTGTTGGGGTGGCTCTCTCTCTCGTGGTCTCCGGCTTGGGGTTTGTGGGATCTCACCGACGAATTCCCTTCCGCTCTGGTTCCCCTTTGTGTGGCGGTGCTTTGCCGGTGCATTGTGTCTTTAATGCCTCCTCTCCCTGAGCGGCGCACCGTCGGCTGCGTGACCTTTCTTCAAGATCTGGGGATAGGGCGGTTGATTATGCTGGCAGTTCTGCCACTGGCGAGTATGGACATTCCTATTTTCCGTCCCGGGGTTTGCGTGCTCTGATGGTGGGTGCTGGCCTGCAGCATTGTTGACCCGCGGGGAGTTTGTCGCGCTCGCCTGTGGTGTTTGCTCTTTGCGGCACCTTGTGTTTATTTGGTCTATTCCCCCCAGCTGCGTCGTCTTTCTATGTGCAGGCGGATTGGTCCTCAACTGGGTTTTCTGTTTGGTTTCTCCTCTTTTCTTGTTCTGCTGCTTATATTTTTTTTTGGCAGGTGTGTCGCCACTAGCTCGCTGGAGGATTGGATGTCGTGTTGCGACTGCTTCTAGACACACAACCAGTGTTTGATCCGGTAAATGAGCTAGGGCCGCCGTCCCTATATCTTGTCTGTTTGTTGTTTATCTGAACTCATGTCTTTTGTTTCTCCACAGGACTGTTGGCTGTAGCTCACTATTGCTGGATTTTTTTAGCACGTGTTCCGTCCATTCCAGATGAAAGGTGAGGTTTGGGTCGTTTGTTGCTGTTATGGTTGCATTCCCCATATTTGGTTTGTTGGGTTCAGCCGAGTATATGCTGCTTGCGTACAGGGGCGGCGCCAGGTGTATTCCTGGGTATGCAAGTGAATACCCATGATTTTTGCAAAACAATGTTCATTATAGCAAAACAGTGAAAATTTTGGTAAAAACAGTGATGATTTTAACAAAATGAATACCTATGAATACCCTCTAATGAATTCCTAGAGCCGCCACTGCTTGCGTACTGTGGTCCACTTAGATATGTGTCAGCTTAGCGTGCATGCCATATGTAGATTTAACCGTTGGTTGTGCGATTTCGCCCTGTGCGTGATGGATGCTGTAGGAGGAAGTTCGCGGACTTTGCTTTGTTCATGATAATGTTCGGATTTTTATTCATTTCCATGTCAATCCTTGCGGTCTGCGCACCAGTCAGTTGCGTGCTCTACGACACAGGCGTAGATATAGAGATGTAAAGTCCTAGGAACCATTTTTTTTCTCGAGACACAGGCGTGCTCTGGACCTGATTTGGTACTCCCTGTTTACTTTGTAAGGGTCTTATGAGTAGTCAATTTACTGATTTTATGTGTGATGGCATTATTTCTTAATGACTCTTTGATTTTTGAAACCCGTTGTTTTCTGTTATGTGTGAAGACATGCTGAAAGATTGTCTTGCATGGGTTGTCACGCGTTGGCTTCTTTTTTCAGCGGGTGCCTTGATCCTAGCATGTTGGGAGCTGTGCATCATGCTAGGAATGGATAATCGTATAGAAAGGCTAAAAGCAGTAGAGAATTAGCATTCTTTTTTTAATGTACAGCTTATGGATATGGTGTTATTATGATCATCTATTTAAATGATGCCACTATTTACTGGTGAAAAAAATGTCAATCCAAAACTTACACACAACTACTTCTGATATGTACGATTAGGAGAGAAAAAATTTGAGACTCCAACTCTGTAGCATATACTACATTACTAAATCTGGACCTGGCACCCATTCTGGCTATCTTTTCTAAAAAAAAGTATTTTGATAACTCATGAGGAGTCACATGCTTATTTGAATCTGGTTATTAGTTGTAGCTTAGCATGCTTAAGTTTTCTTTGGTGAAAACGAGCACAGGTGCTTCTTCTGAGGGGTTTCTCATGTTTTTCGTGTGGAACTTCAAATCTTATGTCATGTTTAGGCCTGAGGCGTCGCTCTTTTGTTACCATTTCTGGTTATTATAATGTATGATTCATATGGATATTACTCAGCAACTAAAATTCACTGTTTTTTGAATATACTATTGAACGATCAACAATCTCTCAGATTACTTAGGATATCTTTATGCATGAGTCTTAATGTGATTTTTTCTCCAATATTGCAGTGTTTGACCATAACACTTGATGGGACGTTGAGCATAATATTGCTGTGCCGGCCACGGGCTCCTGCACGTTGCACACGATTGTAGACCCGGCTGGCCCTCGACCTCCACCGGCCCTACAGTGCATGGCGGGGAGTTTTCTGCGCTTCAACCATAGCAGTGGTGGCCTTCTTCTAGGCTACCTGGTTTTGGTAAGTTCTCGGGTTCGTCCTCTATAATCGAGCCATGGCTTATTGGCTTTACTGTGCTCCGGCCATCGAGCTGATGAAATGTGTTCATATGGCTATCTGATTCTAAGTTACGGTGCTAAGAAATAGATATTTAGGCCTGGTTATTAGAGGTTCATATGGCTATCTGATTCTAAGTTACGGTGCTAAGCTGGTGAGTGTTGCTGTTGGAGCCCACAAAACAAGTTTTTATTGAAGTTTTTTATGTTTAAAGTGTGAATATGTTGCTTGTGAAAGGTTTGTAAAGTCTTAGCTGACTTTGTTGGCTTTGTGCGAAGCCACACGCGGCTCCGCCTGGTCCCTCACCAACTATCCACGTAGCACGGCACGCGCGAGTTCTGGATTTATATTTTTCACCAGTAAATAGTGGCATCATTTAAAGAGATGATCATAATAACACCATATAGATAAACTACATGACTATATCTGGACCTGGCACCCATTCTGGCTACTCCCTCCGATCCGGAAAGAGTGATGCAAAAAGACAACTAGCTAAGAGCAAAATTAGTATACGACTCCCGACACTTAATTAGGATCAGAGGGAGTATCTTTTCTAAAAAAATGTATTTTGATAACTCATGAGGAGTCACATGCTTATTTGAATCTGGTTAGTAGTTGTAGCTTCGCAAGCTTAAGTTTTCTCTGGTGAAAACGAGCACAGGTGCTTCTTCTGAGGGGTTTCTCATGTTTTGTGTGGAACTTCAAATCTTATGTCGTGTTTAGGCCTGAGGCGTCGCTCTTTTGTGACCTTTTCTGGTTATTATAATGTATGATTCATATGGATACGTACTCAGCAACTAAAATTCACTGGATGTTTTTTGAATATACTATTGAATGATCAACAATCTCTCAGATTACTTAGGATATCTTTATGCATGAGTCTTAATATGTGATTTTTTCTCCAATATTGCAGTGTTTGATCATAACACTTGATGGGACGTTGAGCATAATGCTAATGTTCTGGCCACAGGCTCCTGCACTTCGCACACGATTGTAGGCCCGGTTGGCCCTCAACCTCCGCCGGCCCTACAGTGCGATGGTGGGGAGTTTTCTGCGCTTCAACCGTAGCAGCGGTGGCCTTCTTGCAGGCCACCTGGTTTTGGACTTTTGGTAAGTTCTTGGGTTCCTCTATAATCGAGCCGTGGCTTTACTGTGCTCCGGCCATCGAGCTGGTGAACTATATTTTGAACTATGATTTCATGTGTTCATATGGCTATCTGATTCTAAGTTACGGTGCTAAGAAATAGATATTTAGGCCTGGTTATTAGAGGTTCTAATGCTAGTACTTCTCAATAATTGTACTTCCCTAGAATTAGTTTGTAATCATATATCCTTCTGTGATACAATGCTTGGAATTAGTATGGAATCATCTATCTTTATGTTGATAATATTGGATTACAAGTATGGATGGTATGCAATTGCTGTTATCATTGACATGGATTGCCGTTATCCTTATTTCGATTTTCAATATAAAAGCGATTGTGCTATGATTTGAGGTAGGATCTCAAATATTTTTTATTTGGTCTTTCTTTCTCGTTTGTCAATGAATGAACAATTAGGCAAAGCTGCTCGACGTGTAATAATCTTTCTTTTTATTACAGTTTATTTGAGGTAGGATCTCAATGTCGATGTCACACTCCTCTGAGTATTGAGTGCTACTGTTGCAGCCAAAATATGTTGCTTGTGAAATGTTTGTAAAACTGAGCCTGAACCTCAATTTCGAGGTGAGTGCTGCTGTTGGAGCCCACAAAACAAGTTTTTTTATTGAAGTTTTTTATGTTCAGAGTGTTGCCAAGTTCTTCCATTCTGTTTTACAAACACTTTCGGTCCTAATTATTGATGAGTTGTTAGTGGGATGGAATGGAAGTCTAGTGAATTCGTTTGTTGTGTTCATGTGAAATGATCTTGTTTGAAGGACATGCCTGGCACAGTGGTGAAGTACTCCCCACTTGTGCCAAGAGGTCCTGGGTTCGACACAGCCTCTGTGCATTGCACTGTGCAGGGGTAAGGCTTGCCCCGTATAATCCTTCCCCAAACCCCACCTTGTGTGGGAGCTTCTAGCACTGGGTCTGTCCTTTTTATGTGAAATGATCTTGTTGCGTTTTCTTGTATGTAGCGCAATGATTTTAAATTGAATTACCGATTGTCCCTACATGTAGTTTGGAATCATCTATTCTTATGTTCATATAATTGGGTTAGACGTATGGATGGTATGCAACTGTCGTTGTCACATGGATTCATCGTATCTTTTATTTCAATTTTCATTCTAAAAGCCAATGTGGTAGGATTTGGGGTAGGATCTCAAATCTTTTTATTTGGTCTTTCTTCTGGTTTGTCAATCAATGAACAATTACGCACTCAGTTAATTACATTGATACAGGTCTAAGTAATTTCATACTACTGCCCTTCTCTATTTTTGCGAGGGAAGTTTATGAACAATAGACGTTTGTAGTTGTCCTGTCCCCACGCGTGGCTCCGCCTGGTCCCTCACCAACTATCCACGTAGCACGGCTCGCCTCTGACTGCATCGGTCAGGCGTGACCTGGCCGTTCCTGCTCCTGCGGTGCTGCTGCTGCTGTGCTGGCCGCGGTCTTTTTCGTCTCGCGCATGGTTGTAGGCCCGACCAGTCCTCGGCTCGACTACTTCGTCCTGCACCTCGCCCTAGCTGTCATTGTGATGTTATAATAACCAAAAACTGGTGATGCTTCTCCGTGCACTATGTTACGCCCCTGTGTATGGGCGAGGAGGCTGCAATCTCGTGCTAAATTGCTTGTCCGTGGTTGCTTGTTGCGACAAAAAGGAAAGCCTTTTTTTGTTTGTTCTTTATTTTCTAGGACCTTGTACCGGAAGTAGCAATTAAAGCTGCAGTCTTGCATGCTATGGTTGCTGCATTTTGGTTCATGATCGTTGAGACTGCTTTTGGGGACAACAAGATGCAATTGTTTTCCCTGTTTTTTAATCGAACAAGGCTTTGCTAGATTATTATTATAATTATTGCAGCTTTTTCATAATTTTTCTAACCAGCAACTATGCAGGAAAACAGTCTGGTGGATGTATTGGGAGACTATGGAGTTGGTGGGGTGAGGGCAGCGAGAGGGAGTAGTGCTCATAGAATCTGGCATCACTGGCAGCAGTATAGAAGACTCCTTGTGTGGAAAAAAGAGAAGGCACAATTTAAAAGAAGCCTACATTATTGGAACATACTAGGTAAATCCATAATGCATGCCCTGAATTTTTCATGTCATGTCAATCAAACATAGTAGCTAAATATGTTGGTTCTTCTACCCATGCAGGTCAGGCTTGTCTGACTTTGTGCGAAGCCACACCTGGTCCCTCACCGACTATCCATGTAGCACGGCTTGCCTCCGGCTGCTTCGGTGAGGCGTGACCTCGCCGTTCCGTTCCTGCTCCTGTGGTGCTGGCCGTGGCCTTTTGCGCCTCGCGCGCATCCTTGGCTTTGACTACTTCCTCCTACACCTCCGCCCTAGCTTTCATGTGATTGCGGCGAGTTCATTGGCCCACAATTGTGGCGGCTGTGGCCTTCCTCTACGCGTCCGTTTTTTCGGTGAGTCCTCGGGTTCCTCTTCTTACTCCTCTACGCGCTCTGTGATACCACATCCATCGAGCCGATGAACTATATTTCAAATTATGGTGCTGGTGGTCATCTGGCCATCTAGCTTCAGTTCTTTTGTGTGACTGGCATCTAGGCCTGGTTACTAGAGGTTCTTAAAGGGCAGCTGGAATAAGATCATGTATTGATCTTTGTAGATATATTTTCTTGTAGCGTGTCTGTTTGTTCATGGTATTGATGTTGTTTCAAAAGAAGAGGAAGATCATGTCCTACCCGTTTCAGCATAGGTACCATGTACTATCATGTATCATTTTGACAACCCATTGGTAGGCATGTACCATCATGGTAGTGAAGATGATCCGTAGTCTGATTCAATGTTCACCTTTGGCATTTTTGCTTTCCAGCTCCCTTAATGTTTGTCTTGTGTTCGAGTAAATGTTGTTGGGCAGGAATATGAGACAGTCTATGTAGATTCGTCTAGTTCCTCTTCATACCGTGGCAGTGTCGACGACTGTTTTTTCTTAAATGGAGGAAAAAGTCAGGTTAAGCAACATTATTGTTTAGCTAAGTTTGATTTAGCAACCAGAATAAAAATAATATGTTTTGTACGCAACGTGCGATGACTATTGTTGTTTCCGAGAGATGAGGAGTGCAGAGATGGAAGTCGAGTGAATTTTCATTTTTATGCGTTCATGTGACATGATGTTGTTTTCGTTTTCTTGTAGGTATGATCATACATGAGTGCGTAGCAAGAAAGCCGTGCCAGCAGGGTTGTCGGTGGAGAAGGAAAGAGAGCAGGATTTGGTACTGCCCTGTTTACATAGTAACGGTCTTATGATTTTATGTGTGATGGCATTATTTCTTAATGACTTTGATTTTCGAAACCAGTTGTCCTCTGTTATGTCTGAAGACTTGCTGGAAGATTGTCTTGTGTGGGTTGTGACACGTAGGCTTCTTCTTTAAGCGGGTGCCTTGATCCTAGCATGCTGGGAGCTGTGCATCATGCTAGGAGCTGTGCATCATGCTAGGCATGGATAATCATAGAGAAAGCTAAAAGCAGTAGAGAATTAGTTTTTTTAAAATGTACATGTATATGCTACAAAATTGGAGTCCTCAATTTTTTTCTCTCCTTACATATTAGAAGTAATTGTGTGTAAGTTCTGGATTGATATTTTTCACCAGTAATAAATAGTGGCATCATTTAAATAGATGATCACAATAACACCATGTTGATAAACTACATGACTATATCTGGACTGGCACGCAAACAAAAATGTATTTTGATAACTCATGAGGAGTCACATGCTTATTTGAATCTGGTTATTAGTTGTAGCTTCGCAAGCTTAAGTTTTCTCTGGTGAAAACAAGCACAGGTGCTTCTTCTGAGGGGTTTCTCATGTTTTGTGTGGAACTTCAAATCTTATGTCGTGTTTAGGCCTGAGGCGTCGCTCTTTTGTGACCTTTTCTGGTTATTATGATGTATGATTCATATGGATCCGTACTCAGCAACTAAACTTCACTGGATGTTTTTTGAATATCTATGGATGAGTCTTAATGTGTGATTTTTTTCTCCAGTATTGCAGTGTTTGACCACAACACTTAATGGGATGTTGAGCAGAATGTTGCTGTGCTGGCCATGGCCTCCTGCATCTCGCGCACAGTTGTAGGCCCGGCTGGCCCTTGACCTCCGTCGTCCCTACGGCGCGATGGCGGCGAGTTCTCTGCGCCTCCACCGTAGCAGCGGTGGCCTTCTTCTACGCACCTGGTTTTGGTAAGTTCTCAGGTTCCTCCTCTATCGAGCCGTGGCTTTACCGTGCTCCGTCCAATGAGCCGATGAACTATATTTTGAACTATGATGATGGTGTTCATATGGCTATTTGATTCTAGGTTACCCGTGTTAAGAAATTGATATTTAGTCCTGGATATCAGTGGCGGCGCCAGGGGTATTCCCCTGTATGCCAGTGAATACCCATATTTTTATGGAGAAAAAATATATGCACTTTTCTCAGCCCAGCCCAGCAGCCCAAAACTCACGTTCTGTTCGTGTTTGTGACTGTGAGGATCAACGGAACAGCAGCCCAGCCACCCCCCGCACCCAGCCCCCAGGCCTAGCAACCTAGCGCCATTGCGGCGGCACGAGTCGCCGATAGGCTGAGATGCCGACCTGCTCCGCTGCTCCTCGCTTCCTCCATGCCCGTGGCTCCGCCGGTGCTTGCCGGCTTGCCCAGTCGCCCGCCCCGCCCAACACTGGCCGCCCCACCCGGCCAGTCGCCCATCCGCCGGCGCTCGCCCCACCGCTGCATCACCCGTCGTCGTCGGCCGTCGCCCGCTCGCCTCCTTTTCGGCTGTTCGCCAAATCGCCAGTGAGGAATGAGCCAGGTACGAGACAGCCGAATTTTCCCTAGATGCACCTAATTTGTACTAATTTGTAGATGCAAGTTTCTGGTTTACCAATTTTCCCCATATTTTGTTGTAATGGGATGAAAAAAAATAGGAGTTTCTGGTTTACCATTTTTCCCCATATTTTGTTGCATGTTTCCGGTTGCATATGAAAAAAAATCGATGAATACCCATGCTTCATTTCCTGGCGCCGCCACTGCTGGATATGTAAGCCTTTTTCTGTCTCCTTTATTTTCTAGGACCTTGTACCGAAAGTAGCAAAGCTGCAATCTTTCATGCTATGGTCGCTGCAGTTTGGTTCGGGAGGATTGCGTGGTGATTTGTTTGTTTGCTGCAATCTGTCCTTTTGGTCGGTACAGTATTGTCACACATTTATGTGATGGCTCGAATCATTTGTTTGTTTGCTGCAACTCTCAGCTCCTATGAGTATTGAGTGCTGCTGTTGCAGCCCAAAATATTGCTGGTTGTGAAGTGTTTGTAAAACTTAGCCTGAACCTCAAGTTGTTTTTTATCCAAGTTTCTTATGTTGAGTGTTGCCAAGATCTTTCATTCTATTTAACAAACACTTGCAGTCCTATTTATTGACAAGTTGCTAGCGAGAAGGAAGTTGAGTGGATTCATTTGTTTGCGTTCATGTGAAATGATGTTGCTACGTTTTCTTGTAGGCGTCATCGTGCATCGGCAGCGCATGGTGTGTAGCAAGAAAGTTGAGCCAGCAGTTCGGTAGGGTTGTCGGTGGAGAGATGGAGAAGAGACGTAGTCGTCCTCCTTGCGCTGACGGAGGAGATCTTTGTTGATTGGATGGCGTCCTTGCAAGTCGATGTGGTGAATAAGCATGCGGGGCCCTGAGGGATATGTTGTTGCTTAATTATTTGAGATGTAACCAGTGTACTTTACTACGGACTACGGAGTATTACTTGATACAATCGGATACGCTTAGAGCGCTCTTGATAGCAGATGTATTTCCCGTGTTCACATGTACTGACTGAAATGAAGATCAACTTGTGTAATGTATGGTATTTGAAATTTATAGTGATGTGGTGGATTTATTGCTTGGTATAGTAGTGTTTAGACGAGGAGCTGTTTGTTTTTCTCTGTCCCGATCAAGTTTTAGCAGGGAATATGCAAATGCAGATGGGTATTAGTAAGACTTCTATATGAAGCGTTTTGGGTTTTCTCCGAGTAATGTTACACAGATGCAATGCAGTCGTTGCACAAGTTGATCGCTCAATTGGCTCCGGTTTGCGGATGCAATGCAGTCGTTGCAACGCTCAATTGGCTCCGGTTTAATCATATCATTATGGCACGCTTGGATCTACATATTTCGTCCGGAAAAAAATCTGGCGCTACTTCCGTCTTCCGGACGGAAAAATAAACTGGAAACCAATCGGGACCTTACCAGGTTTTCTCCTCTCCCTACGAAATTTCATGAGGTGTGCCCGATTTGCACTAGTCACAGCGGAAGGAAATTAATCACGGGGCGGAATTTTAGGAGGCAAAACAACTTAATGACACCTGGAAAAAGAGATCCTGATTTATAGGGGCATTATTTATTAAGGATAAGCTTGCACTAGTTACGCACGGAATTAATTATGAATAGTTAGTAGGCAAAAAAAAAAAGAGAGTAAGTAATCATGGGTTCACCACGTAGGTCAGCAATCCGTGGGGTTAATCATCGCAGCCATCCATCGTCTCCAGCATGCAACAAACAGAGCCGATGGATTGAAAACCAGTTTTCTTTGACCGGCGATACATCTCTTCCCTCCCTCTCGTAGTCAGGTGGCTCTATAAATAGTAGAGCGCCGTCACAAGAGCCGCGTGCGGGGTGCGCGATTTTTTTTTTGAGGTTAAAAACGGTCGTATCCGCCGTCCGATTAGATAGAATAGAAGTTTATGTACAGAATTTTGAGAAAGTTTATGTGCGCGATTCGCTGGCCGGCGGCGAGCTCGCTCTTCTTTCCGATGGAGCCAAGGTGATCTTGGCGAGGAGCGGGCTTGGCGTCTGCGGCGAGGAGGAGCGGCCTTGGTCTTGGGCGATTCGCTGGCCGGCGGTGAGCTCTCGTGTCCGATGGAGCACAGGTAATCCATATCCATCAAATGGGATTCGATGTTTTCTCATGCATATAGCTAGCTGCCTGTGTTTCAAATGGGATTTGATCCGCCTTGACGTACGTGGTAGACCTGAAATAGATCGTACGGAGCACGTGATCGTGTACTGGATTCCAATCCAGCTACTGAGCCTCGCCTTCTCCGTCCGCGCGCGCCGCGCCGCGTTTCTTGCCGCGCTCTTCGATGGACCCCAACGAGGTGTCAGGCACGAAGAACTCTCGCATGCATGTTGGCAAACACGAAGAAGAAGAACAAGAAATACACGACCACAGACCTGAAACAGAGACGTACTGTACGAACGCACGTACGGAGTACGTCGTGTTGGATTCCCAGTCGATCGGCTTGCACCCCGCCTTCTCCTCTGTTGCTTTGGGCTCGGCCACCGCCCCCCCTCCCGTCGATCTCCAGCGCCGCCGCCGTCCCCAATCCAGCCACACCGCCTCGCCTTCTCCGCCCGCGCGCGAAGCTCAGGTCTCCACGCTTCTGCTCTGGGGTTTTGCCCGCCGCGTGTCTTGCCGCGCTCTCCGCCCAGACCGTCGTCGGAGGGGCCTCGGCCACGGCCCCCAGCCCCGTCCCCGATGGAGGCCACGGGGAAGCAGGACGTAGATCCCAATAACGAGGTGCTCCGCCTGCCGTCAGGCACGAAGAACCAGAAGGCGCATGTTGAGGACGAGGATTATTTTCACAAGGAAATACAGAGAGCTCTGCTCGACATCCAAGACAAGTTGGCAAACACGACGACGAAGAACAAGAAGACGGATCAGAACATCTTGCTGCTGCTCAAGGCCGTGTCCAACAGATTGGATCAAGGTGTCTCGGACGAAAACAATGAGATGGACAGGGGCAAACCGGAGGCATGTCTGAATCAGACATCCAACACCACGACCATGGTCGAATCAGACATCGAACCTGAAGCAGATCTCAGTGCAGCAACCGATTCAATGTCGACCATCCAAGCGGAGACCTTAAGGCGGATGGTCAAAGACTTGTCCGATTCGATACAGCAGGAGCACACGCGGCGGCCAATGGACGTCGGATCACACAAGCTGTTCAACGAACCTGCAGCAGATCTTGATCATGACGAGATGCCGAAGAAGACCGCGGAAGAGGTGATGGCCTATGAAGCCAAGAATTTCGCTAACTACCGTAGGCGCTGGGAAGCTACATGGAGCAAAACCTGCGGTTCCTTTGAACACATGAGTGAGTAAAGATCGTGTGCCTGCTGCTTATGTCACTTTTTTCTTACCTACTCCCTCCGTTTACAAATATAAGACGTTTGGATAGTTCAATTTACACTACCAAAACGTGTTATATTAAAAAACTGAGGTAGTACTAGCTAGAAGTTCAATACTTTCCTTTTTCTACAAGTAAATTAGGGATTTCTTGTTCTGCTTAATTAATTAGCTAGTACTAGTATCCATGTCAGATTCTTTTTAACTTGGGTGCTGCAGCGGCATTGAGTTCCATGCAATTTACATACTACACACCTGGATGCAACCCACCCAGCAGCGGCGCGTGCACTCCTGAAACCCTACAGATATTCTCCATCAAGATTGCAGAATTAACTGGTGGCCTTGGATGGCCCTTGTCTGTGTACGGTGTGTTTGCCGTCCGAGACGTCGTGGATCACGACCGCAACTTTCTCTTCTGCTGTGATAGGAACAATTCTTATGAACTGACACAAGAGGTATGTATTTCTATTTGCTCTTTGTTCTCTTTTTGGATGAGCTGTTGATTAATGGAGTTTTATCGTTAATTTATATTTGCTCTTCGTTCTCTTTTTGGATGAGCTGTTGACTAATGGGGTTTTTATCGTTAATGCTTGTAGGATCCTTTCTTGCCCTTGATTGGGCCGTCTCGTGCTGTTGTATATAAAGACACGGTCCACTTTGAAATCGAACTAGAAGTAAAAGGTACAACAAGGTCGCAAGATAAAGACACTGTCACAGAGTATTTGGTCATGGTGCATCTACCGTTTGCATTGAGAATTGTTTCTGCAAGATAGAGTTATGTGTGCAGATGGTTAGAAGAACAACCCAGGCCACTATCTTGGGCGTTCAGGTTGTCAGCGGTCGGCAATGGCCTTTTAAATATGGCGCCTGTGTTGCTTGCTCCTCACTACCAGGGAAAATTCATGTCACTAAAGATAACCGAGTCATTCTTATTACTCATGCTAATAACAACAACCATGCTAGGGGGCGGCGTTGGACCCCAATGACCTCAAATACTCGATCAAAGTCTTTGTGTTTCTCTGCATACTAAAAACATATCATGATATAGTTAGTTCGCATCAACTACCGTATGATTCCTATCATGTGCACCTTGAATCAGCAATGATTTTATGATCAAATGATTGATCCCTGTGTTATAAATAAGTTAACTAATTTTTACTTCTTTCGATGAATGTAGAGAATTGTGTTGTAGAAATTTTCTGATATTTCTGGCTAAACTAAATGTCTCTGGTTATATAATGGCATTCATGTTTTATTTCCTTTTCTTTTCCTTTTTTATTTTTGCTCTTTCCTGAGTAACAGCTAACATGGATCCCCTTGAGAAGGCAGTGTATGTGACTAATGTGAGGCAATTGTCGAAACATTCCTAGAATTGATAGATGTTCCCTTGATAGTTTTGGAGATAAGAAACATATCGAAGATAAAGTTATGAGATAGATGTAGGTTTCTAGCCATAAGAGACCGAGTTTTGCTAGAATTGTGTACTAGACTTTAGTACTTAATGAATGTAGGTTTGTCACCAGCGTCTCTAACGGCCTGTGACATGTTGGAGTAATAACAACGGCTGGTCAAAGCTTAATAATAAAGATGATGTTTAGTTATAGCCTTTTATCATACGGAGTACTAGATAACATATTTTTATTGTTTTTTATGTAGCTATCACTTTCAATCAATGTGAATTTTGGAAGTATAATATATTTTTCATGTGAGGTAAGAAAAGAAATTAATAACCGTTGCTACAGGCATTCAGCTAGTTTATTTAGTACTGTTTGGCCAGAATAATGTGCTTGATGTTTGAATCTAGGGGTGGCAAGAGATTTGCAGTGAGAAACACCCCAGCAGGCACAATATTCTGAGCTTTGTACTTTGAGAACTGAATTATCTCTCTCTACATATATATGCTTCACATGGCTGCATGTCCTCACAAGTAAAATTTAGCTTTTACGATCATGAATGACGGGGGAAGTTGTTTCTCTCGTCACATGTTCAAAAAATGTTTTTCGAACAATCTAACAATATTTGGGTAGCATCCATATGTCCTTTGGAAGCCTAAATAGAATAAAACATTAAGATAAACTCAATCATTAAAAACAGAGGCAATCTCACATAACACCCACATGCCGTGAAAATGCTCTAAAGCAAAGCTGCCAGGAGCAGAGGAAGCAGAGTATGTCTCAGGCAGCAGCAACCCGGGGACATGGTGCCGGAAGACGCCGACAGCAGCTCCATCACGCACAGGGGACATGATTCGCACCATGTCCCCGGGTTGCTGCTGCCTGAGGTCTCTCTTCTCCACCTCCCATCTATATTTGCGAAATTTTGTTTCTTTTTTCCAGTGTAAATCATGCATGTATCTTGTGTAAATTAGGGATCTATCTTCTGTTTGTATGGAACAAAGCATTTACTTATGCCTGAATTTGGTGGTTTGGGTTTAAACTAGGCATTATGATTACAAAGTCACCAATGCATCGCAAGGATTTTGGAACTGCCCGTGCATTCCCATGAGAGAAAGGTGAGCCTATTTCTAAAAACCCTTTTTTTTAGCAGAGGCCCCTTAGAGCTAACCGTTCTTCATCTGTGTGATCTACTTGTGCAGAAGAAGTCCATGGCATGTTCCAGCTCTGGTGGTTCTGGCTGCGGCCTGCTGGCCTGGCCGGCACTCAGCTTCGACTACCTCATGCACTTGTTCGTTGGCTCCCGTCGCCGGGCGATGGTGCCGAGTTAACCGTGCTGCAACTGCGGTGGCTGTGCTAACTTGGCTGCGGCCACTATTTTCTCAGGTTTTTTCTTGGGTCTTCCTTTGATCTCCGGTCTTCCTCATGCTCTGTGGCTTGCTGTTTCAGCCCTGAATCTGTTCTGATTTTCTGGTACTGGAATTTGTCCAGGTTTCAGTGGCATGTGAATTGTCAATACATATATGCTGTATACTTAGCGTTTAGACTGATGTCTGTGCTGCCAGGTTCTTAGGAAGGTGTGGATTTGTTTGACTGAATGCTCTCAATGATCAACGCATAATCATCCTAGTGATGTGCATTGATTGTGAAACCTGGTCAGATTTTGATAAAAAAATTATGACGAGGCTACTGGACATGTTAGGTTCGGGGATGTCCTTATTCTAGAAGATTACTAGAGATGATTTTCACAATTCAGGGTAGTAGTATTTTATGATTCAAATACTTTCTTGTTAGAACATAACTATTTCGTATGAGTGTGTATTTGCTGCTTTGTGGTTGCCTGTAGAGCTGCTGCAGGCTACATTATTCTTGATTACATTAGATATTCATACCAGTAGTGAATGGGTTCAAATTTCTGTTGTTCCCTTACTATGCTGACCTGATGCTTAAGTAGTGTCATCACTCATCAGTGCTAGTGTGCTACACTTGCCTGTCGCTTAATAGAGATGATCTTCACAATTCCAGCGTAATAGTACTTTATGTCTTTATTTTGATTCAAAGATTTACTGGTTATAACAGAACCGATTTCGTACGAGTGTGTATTTGTTGCTTTGTGGTTGTGTGTATTTGCTGCTGCAGGCTACATTGTTATTGGTTACTATAGATTCTCATACCATTAGTGCACAGGTTCAAATATCCGTTGTTCCTGCTAAAACATATATGTTATTCTTCAAGCGTGAGGTGTAGTTGTGCAGGAAGGATGGGCATTGCATGTTCCGGCTATGGCGGTGCTGGCCGTGGCCTCGTGCGCGGTTGTTGGCCATCGGCTTGGAATACCTCTTCCAGCACCATTGCCGCCGTGCGTTGACAGCGCTGGCCTTCTTCTTCTTCTTCTTCTTCTTCTTCTTCTTCTTCTTCGACTTCCATGGGTTTAGTGTAAGTTTCTTTATCCTCTCCTGTATGTGGTCTGTGATAGGCCGTGGCTGTAGTGTGTTCCGGCCATCGAGCCGATGCCCTGCTGGCTATAACCAATGATGAGTTGTGGTAGTTGTTCCTGCTCAAACATATCTGTTATTCTTCAAGTGTGTGATGTACTTGCATAAATGTGTTTGTTGCTTAGTGGTTGCGTTTAGAGCTGTTGCAGGCTACATTGTTCTAGATTGCTATAGATTTTCATACCAGTACAATAGTGCATGGGTTCAAACTTCTGTTGTTCAAACATATCTATTATATTCTTCAAGTGTTTGATGTACTTGTGCAGGATGTAAGGATGGGCATTGCATGTTCCGGCTACGGCGGTGCTGGCCGTGGCCTCGTGCGCGGTTGTTGGCCATCGGCTTGGACTAGTTGTTCCAGCACCGTTGCCGCCGTGTGATGACAGCGCTGGCCTTCTTCTTCGACTTCCATGGGTTTAGCGTAAGTATCTTTATCCTCTCCTGTATGTGGTCTGTGATAGGCCGTGGCTGTAGTGTGTTCTGGCCATCGAGCCGATGCCCTGCTGGCAATGATTTATGATGAGTTGTGTTAGTTGTGTACTTAGGAGCTTCAGAAAAGAGTCTAGTTTCATAAGAAGTTGAATATTATGATTGACATCTGTACAATCAATATAGAAAACAAGACGTTGATTTTGTGATGTGTCAATAATATATAGATGCATTTTATTTTTAGTTGGCATTGAGGATGATGATGATTTGTATGGTGCCAGTTTGTTAGGCTCGGGGGTAGTTTTTCATGCATGTATGGCTGATTATATAAGTGGTAGGACGGTTCCAATAGGTGCTGAAAATGCACAAGGCATAACGTATTTCTTTCCCCTGTTACCTGCAAGCTCCGCTTGGTCTGGTGTGGATTTGTTTGACTGCATGCATGTTCTCATCACATAAACAGCCTAGTGGTGTTCATTTCATTTTGAAACCCGGTCAGATTTGATCATGTCATATCATTAGAGGCTACTGGACATGTTACAGAGGAAGTATTTGATATGGTAGTGTATTTGTTGCTTTTTGTGGCTGTGTATTTGCTGGTGCAGGCTACACAGTTATTGATTACTATAGATTTTCATACCAGTAGTGCATGAGTCCGTTGTTCTGGCAAAAAACATATCTGTTGTTCTTCAAATGTGCGATGTACTTGTGCAGGAAGGATGATTGGCGTTTGCATGTTCCGGCTATCGCGGTGCTGTCCGTGGCCTCGTGTGCGGTTGTTGGCCCTCGGCTCGGACTACTTGTCCATCACCTTCGTCCTCGCCGCCGTGCAATGGCAGTGTCGTCCTTCTTGTCCGCCGCCATGGTTGTTAGGGTAAGTTTGTGGTTCCTCGATCTCCTGCACATGGTCTGTGATAGGCCGTGGGTGTAGTTATAGCACAGCGATGGAGGCGGATGGCTTGCTGGCTACGATTTAGGTTGAGTGTGGTGGTCGTTGTATAAAATTACGATCTTTGGAAAGTTTAGTACTCCCTCTGTCCGTTTATACCCTGCGTTTTGGGTGCATCACGGATACCAAGAAGAGCTTTGGAGGGTCTAATTTCTGTACAAGATGGACTAAAACAGCCCTGGTGTGCCATGCATGCATTTAGCACCCGCCCTGCAAATCTATGCATGCACTGGTTAATCACGTTGCCAGCTCCCTCGCCTCCAGCGCCAGTCAATGCGTTGCCCAGCTAGAGCTCTCTCATCTCCCCCGTTTGTTGGAGAACGAGGTGCATGCGCAGCGTAATTAACTCGAAGCGGGCCGGTTGTTGGGGGCAAAGTTGGAAAGCAACGTTAGAACGCAGGGTAAATCCGAAAATCTCTGAAAAGCTAGGACGCAGGGTATAAACGGACAGAGGGAGTATCGCAAGAAGAAGTTGATTTTTTTTTTCTTTTTGCCGGGAAGCGCTCACAGGATGTACCTTGGCATCATTATGATTGGCATCTGTACAATTAATGTAGACGAGACGTTGATGCTGTAATGTGTCAATATATAGATACATGCATTAATTACCTTTGCTGGGTACGGCGGTCATGTTGTTGGCCCATCGGTGGATTTTTGTCGGGTGGAATTGCTCAGCTGGATGTACGTTGCATGATTGTGATTGGCATCTTCTGTACAATCGATATAGGCGTTGATGATGCTGCTGTAATGTTTGGATAATACTTTTTTTTTTGGAGAAAATGTTTGGATAATACTGTATATAATAATTACCACGTGGGCGTTGAGGATGTTTGGGTCAGGTTTTGCTTCTCAAATTGCCAACCAGCGACGTCCCGTGCTCCCAGTTAACCTTTCAATCCTTGAGGTCGCAGCGTGTGTCCAAGAAGACAGATCGATCGAGATGGAATCCTTGTCGGTTTCGGTCTCCGAGTTGCCATCGCAGGCGGAACCCAACCCACTGTGGTATATCAGATTTCGGAGGAGACCAGCAACTTCAGAAAGCCATCGATCAGAAAGCCTCTCCGGCCATGGCCAACTCTCATCTCCGGCGGCGACCGGCTGCCGGATCGAGGGCCAAGCCATCTGTCCCCAGCAGAAGGGTGAGTTCCTCGTCCTTTCTTTTCCTCTGGATATTCTGTTCTCAGAATGCAACCTTTATAATTGGTTTACTTATTACCCGAGATAATATCAAAGTTTGTATTTTTGGACTGCATGAAAATTGCATCTGTACAGCTGTACGGAAATTGTATATCAGAGACTGTAGTTTGGAACCAAATTTCATTTGTCTCTATGCCAAGTGCAGAAAAAAAGGCGATAATGGAGATGATAGGCTCGGAGCGTTGCCTGATGACATCCTCCTCAACATTCTTGACCGGCTCCATGTCCGCGACGTTGCAAGAATCAGCACCCTCTCCAGACGGTGGATTCAGCTCTCCGCCAAGCTCTCCCGGCTGATGATAAATGCAAGGGACTTCCTGCCCAAGGGCGACGAAAACGACAACATCTCTCATGATGACTTGGTTCGGACGAATGCAGCCGTCGTCGAAGCGATAGTGAACACACTGACACGCAGAAATCCGGGTGAACACAATATCCGCATGCTGTCTACGACGTTCTACCTGATGGATGACGTCCCCATATCCATTGGGAACGCGGTTGCAAATGCCATGGCGACACACAAGGTTGAGGAGGCCGAATTCAGAGTGTTGACCGTGAAGGAACTCACAATTGATGATCTGCTGAATTACGGGACACAGTTTGTGTCATTTTTTAATGAGTGTACGAACGCATTTACCGGTCTGACAAGCCTCTATGTGGAGAATTTGAGATTTGCTGAATCTGACTTCGTCTCCAACGTCCTCGTCACTTGCAAGCGGTTAAAATATTTAGGTTTTCTCAACTGCGACACAGAGAGTTGGATGACGCTCCAGGTTGAACACGCACAACTCAGTGAGCTCAGTATTGTCAATTGCGGTTTTGACATGGTCGAACTCAAGTGGCTCCCAAGACTCA
Source organism: Poa pratensis (assembly GCA_947311845.1). Classification (NCBI taxonomy): domain Eukaryota; kingdom Viridiplantae; phylum Streptophyta; class Magnoliopsida; order Poales; family Poaceae; genus Poa; species Poa pratensis. Next base: position 6,553,858 of record CAMZMU010000090.1, read on the forward strand.
CTCGGATGAACTTTGAGAATTGGGTTTCTTCCGAAGAACTACCACTGTCATTTGGGCATGTCCCAATGCTCGTGGTTGTGCGCATTACAAATGCCGCTCGTAGCTGGCACAAAATGGTCAACTTAAGTACGTTACTTTGCGAGACCTCTGTACGTGACCTGACCTTGGGGTTCAAATGCGAAAAGGTAATTAAGTCGTGATGATTGCTTTGTTCAGGCTTGGCTTGTTCTCTACTCATCCTAACATGTGTTTATTTCTGTAGATTTGGGTTCAACCAGAGTGTCTCACCGAAAGGCTGGCATCTGCGTTCCACAAACTACGGGTTGTCAATCTAGTTAGCATTCCTGAAGAGTCTGATCTCACGTGGACAACGTTCATTCTGGAAGCTGCACCATCCCTGGAGGAGTTCTACATGATGGTACGTTCTTACCTAAAGATTGTTGTTATTTTTGTAGGGGTCGCTCTAAGTATGGTCGCGGCCTAAAGCTTGTGTAAGCGGTTGCTGTATTAGTTCCGCACCTGTGCTTTCACTTGGAGTATAAGATGTATGTGGAAGCAATAACCTGTTCCATTGACCTATGTCCTATGGTCGGAATGCAGGTAATGGATCATCCATGTGAAATGCAAATGGATAAGGAGAAGAGGAGGGATGGCTTGTATAGCGAGGAGAAGGGCGTAGAGTGGGAGTCACCTACATCAAATTTCAAGCACCGCCATCTTACCAAGCTCATCATCTTTGGCTTTGAGTCTTACTCTTACATGGTGAGTCACGTGAGGCGTGTCATGAAAGCAGTAGTGAATCTGAAGGACGTGTATCTTTATCCTAGACAGGGACTGGGATGTGTAGAGTGCAAACACATGATGTTGTCTCTAAAGCCGATTACGTTTCCGCGGTCAGATAAGCGGAGGTCTTTAATTGCGAGGCTAATGACCCAGGGCATCGAGTCACATGCCAGGATTCACTTCCTGAATCATTCTGCAATGAGCGCTGAGCATGTGCAAGGTTACATTAGTTTTTCTGGTAAAGAACTTGCGTGTGCCTGAAAAGATAGTTGAAGGCTTTTCAGGAAGTTTGTTTTAATATAAAACGGTCCGGTTCGCTTAATGTTTGTACTCTATGACTTGTGGCAGGTTTTTCTTGTTTGATTTGCTTTTGGAGTTGCAGTTCATATGTATAATCAAACCAGTTCAAAGAAATTGTGGCACTAAGCAAACCTTTCCATGAATTTGAGAATTGCTTAATCCTGTTGTACTGTTTAGGACCAAGTTTGCAGAATCATAAAGTATAAGAATGAGTTCTGAGTTTAAGATCTTGATTTTGGATCTGCAATAACGTGTTGGTGATCAGTACATTGTGCCTTCCGGCGGCGTTGTTCAAGCTGGACAAGGACCGAGCTTCTGCCTTTGAGGACGCGCTCATCAGCATGCTTGAGCCCAGCGCCCAGTGCAACTTGATGATGATTCAAGACTTTGCTGCCGTTGCAATTTCAGAGCCATACTCTGCTTCCTCTGCTTGTATTTTGGCAACTCTAAAGCTCCTGGCAGCTTTGCTTTAGAGCATTTTCACGGCATGTGGCTGTTATGTGAGATTGCCTCTGTTTTTAATGATTGAGTTTATCTTAATGTTTTATTCTATTTAGGCTTCCAAAGGACATATGGATGCTACCCAAATATTGTTAGATTGTTCCAAAAACATTTTTTGAACATGTGACGAAAACAACTTCTCCCGTCATTCATGATCGTAAAAGCTAAATTTTACTTGTGAGGACATGCAGCCATGTGAAGCATATATATGTAGAGAGATAATTCAGTTCTCAAAGTACAAAGCTCAGAATATTGTGCCTGCTGGGGTGTTTCTCACTGCAAATCTCTTGCCACCGCTAGATTCAAACATCAAGCACATTATCCTGGCCAAACAGTACTAAATAAACTAGCTGAATGCCTGTAGCAACGGGTTATTAATTTCTTTTCTTACCTCACATGAAAAATATATTATACTTCCAAAATTCACATTGATTGAAAGTGATAGCTACATAAAAAACAATAAAATATGTTTTGATTAAAATCTAGTATGATAAAAGGCTATAACTAAACATCATCTTTATTATTAAGCTTTGACCAACCGTTGTTATTACTCCAACATGTCACTGGCCGTTAGAGACGCTGGTGACAAACCTACATTCATTAAGTATTAAAGTCTAGTACACAATTCTAGCAAAACTCGGTCTCTTATGGCTACAAACCTACACCTATCTCATAACTTTTCCTTCGATATGTTTCTTATCTCCAAAACTATCAAGGGAACATCTATCAATTCTAGCAATCCTGGTATCTCCTCAACCGTATAGGCCGCTGTACTCCCCCTCCGTGATTCTCTCTTCCCTCTCCTCCAAACACCGCCTCTCGCCCCCGCGCGGTGACAGGGAGGAACCCTAGCGCCGCCGCCGCCAAGACCACCCCTACCTCTCCTCCCTCCTCCTCCCCGCTGCCACCTAGGGCGCGGCCAGGCAAAGCCTGGGCGTTGCCGGCGGCGGGGGGGATTTCTTCGTCCTCGTTTGAAGATGGCGTCGGCGCGGGTTGGTCCATGGATCTCGGGCGTGGCGCAGCCGCGGGGCGCCATGGCGACGTCGAGGAATCGGCAGCGTGACGATCGACGTGGATCCCCGACCCTCCTTGCGCAGATCGGCGTGGTGGAAGACATGGATCTCTCCGGCGGCTCGGCCCTTTGGGCTGTGCGCGGGGGGATCCAAACGGGACTAGGTGCTCGGGTGGCGATGCTCACCGCTGGTGGCGTGCGAAGCCCGGCATCTCCTCTCGGTTGATCTGGGTTCTCGATGATGGCCGGTGAAAGCCGGGCTCTGACGCGGTCGGGGCCGATGACGGCGGCGCCCGTGGGCGTCGGTACCTTGATGAAGGCGTCGTCGCTGTGATTCGTCCACCCACCGCCCCGCCCAGATGTTCCGGGGGAAACCCTAGATCTGGTTATACCGGATCGGACGATGGCGGCACGTTGGTGTCGCTCTTCCCTCTTGGGGGCATCGTTTTGGAACACGTGATGCCTTGGAGTGGTCTACCGGTGGAACGGAGTTTCTCCCACCACGATGAAGACGACGGATCTTGGCGGCATGGTGCAGCGGAGATTTGACGATGGTCGTGGCTAGGTGGACTCGCGCAGGGTGGAGGCGCAGCTTGGTGTCTTGGTGGCATCGGCCGCAGGCCTGACGAGAGTTCTGCTTCGAGCTGCACGCTGGAATTGGGTTGAGGGAAGAGGTTGGAGGCGATCTCCGGAGCAGATGCACAAGGCGCTGCTTTCGATTTATTAGCCAGGGAGCCGGCGACGGTTGTGGCCGGGGTACAAGACCCCGATTGCATCTGTCGTTTGTGCTAGTTGTGGTGTTTTCACTGTTGGTGGGTTCAGCTTGTATTTTCGTTGTAAGGCTTTTGCCAGCTATGTTGAATAAAAGAAATAAAGCGGCCGTATGCATCTTTTCGATGCAGAGGCTGGGGCGACCCTTTTCTAAAAAAAAATCAATTCTAGCAATGTTTCGACAATTGCCTCACATCAGTCACATACACTGCCTTCTCAAGGGGATCCGTGTTAGCTGTTACTCAGGAAAGAGCAAAAATAAAAAAGGAAAAGAAAAAGAAAAGGAAAAAACACGAATGCCATTATATAACCAGAGACATTTAGTTTAGCCAGAAATATCAGAAAATTTCTACAACACAATTCTCTACATTCATCGAAAGAAGTAAAAATTAGTTAACTTACTTATAACACAGGGATCAATCATTTGATCATAAAATCATTGCTGATTCAAGGTGCACATGATAGGAATCATACGGTAGTTGATGCTGATTCACAAGTCACGCGCACCCCGCACGCGGCTCTTGTGACGGTGCTCCACTATTTATAGAGCCACCTGACTACGGGAGGGAGGGAAGAGATGTATCGCCGGTCAAAGAAAACTGGTTTTCAATCCATTGGCTCTGTTTGTTGCATGCTGGAGACGACGGATGGCTGAGATGATTAACCCCACGGATTGCTGATGTATGTGGTGTCCCCGTGATTACTTACTCTTTTTTCTTTTGGCATACTAACTAATTTAATTAATTCTGTGCGTAACTACTGTGCGTAATTAATGCCCCCTATAAATCCGGATCTCTTTTCCAAGTTTCATGAAATTGTTTTGCCTCCTAAAATTCTGCCCCGTGATTACTTTCCTTCCCCAAGGATCCCGTAACCGGTGCAGATTACAAGGGATGCTTGACGACGGACCATCACGAATTTCATAGGGAGAGCAGAAAACTCGGTAAGACCCCGATTGGGTTTGCAGTTTATTTTCCCGTCCGAAAAAAAAACAACGGAAGTAGCGTGAGATTTTTTTTCCCGGCTGAAGTATCTAGATCCAAGCGTGCCATAATGATATGATTAAACCGGAGCCAATTGAGCGATGCAACGACTGCATTGCATCCACAAATTGTAAAATTTATTATCTCGTCTGTGTAACATTACTCGGAGAAAACCCAAAACGCTTCATATAGAAAATCTTACTAATACCCAACTGCATTTGCATATTCCCTGCTCGGGAGAGAGAAAAACAAACAGCTCCTCGTCTAATCACTACTATACCAAGCAATAAATCCACCACATCATTATAAATTTCCAATATCATACAGTAGTACACAAGTTGATCTTCATTTCAGTCAGTACATGTGAACACGGGAAATACATGTGCTATCATTCTATCAAGGGTGCTGTTGCGCACAAACGCAGAGCGTTCACTATAAGTACCGGTAAAAGGTATCAGATTTTATCAAGTACTGTACTAAGTAGTAAAGTACACTGGTTACATCTCATATAATTAACCAACAACATATCCATGAGGGCCTCGCATGCTTATTCCAATCAACAGATATAATGGCGCTCTCCTCCCTCTCTTCTCCATCTCGCCACCAACAACCCTGCTAGCTCGACTTCCTTGCTATGCACTCGTAGATGATCATACCTACCAGAAAACCAAACAACATCAATTCACATGAACGCAACAAAAATGAATTCACTCAACTTACATCTCCGCACTTGCATGCAACAACCACAAAAAGCTCAGCTCTCGGAAACAACACTAGTGGTCGCATTTTCTTGTAGGTATCATTGGTTAGGAGTAGGTGACATTGTTTTTCATATCTGGTCAGATTTCCTTACCTGGTTTAGGCTTAAAAATAAGATGATAGAACAGAAATATTGCTATTCCTGTGCTATGGATAAAATGATATCTTTAGGCAATTTTTGGTTTGCTTATCCTTGATTTTTGTGGGCCTTGCAGCTCAATTTAGATTATTGTTATATTTTCCAGATTATTTGATTGCTATACAACTTTAATTTACTTTATTTTTGAATGGCATGGTTATTTAAACCCTCCTGATGACAATCATCATGTTCTGTATAAGTTCCCATGTTTTGTCATTTAATAAGCTCTTCTCCACTATTTATTTTTAATGTGATACATAATGGCTTTTAACCATTGCTATTTCTCTTGTCTGGTTTTGTTGCTGATGATGTCCCAAGATTGAGTTTTTGAGGTCACCGTGTTCTGTTCCGTTGTGTTGTGCAGGGAAGGAGTACAGCAAGGGTGACTAAGGGTACATCACCAGGGACAGCGCCACCATCACTGTTGAAGGGATCACGGTTCTGTTCGAAGGCCATGCGTTGCTGCTCACAGTGTATGTCTTGTATTTTTCTATTGCCATCCATGCTTGGTTCAAGTGTTTTGCTGGTTTATGAATGAATGTAGAGTGAGTGGCAACCAAATCTTGTCTTGGAAATAATTAATAACTGTATCAACTTGGTGGTGGTTGCTCTGTCCGTTGCTTTTTGATCAGTTGGCTGCATCCAATAGGAGTGGCCCTGTGTCTGCTATTATAAGTGTCGAAATGCATATTAACCTGACTCACCTCATGCTTGTAGCAATCTTCATTTGGGAATTAGCGATTCGATTTCTTCCTTTAATGAGCTTTTGTAGTTCTTTACCTGTACTGTTATTAACAAAACAAGTCAAGCCATGTAATGGAATCAGCAGTCAGTCCTTTATTCGATCCTAAAAGCATGCATGTATGAATGGAAATCTGTTTCACTCGATAAAGCCTCGAAAAAATATTGATCTTGTATCTGTACCGAGAAAGATTATAAGAACCTGATTAATTTGAACATCTGGGTGTCATCAATTTGCTCCAGGGGATGGTGGCCGTGCCGTCATTCGCTGGCGCTCTCGAGCGAGCAGCTGCAGCAGTCACCGGTTCTTCCACTGCTACCTTGCTCTCCCTGCTGCGGTGCTCCAAGCCTCGCTGCTGCCTGTCCGGCTGCTGCTAACCGCACCGCACCCGTCCTTGCCAACCACACCGTGGTGACTTCGAAGGCCGTGGGACCACATCCACGTAGCTCCCGGTGCCTTCTTCTCATGTAGTCTAGACTTTGAAGGTGAGTCCATACCTAGTCTAGACTTGGACAGTTCGCTGATTTGCTATTCTGTATGTAGCGTTACCTTAGGATGCAGCATGTCGCGGTAAATTGTTGGATGCATGTTTGCTTTCAGTACCAAAGTCATGGTTTTCTACTTGTAGGGCCGGGAAGCTAGAGCTGTTTCTGGCATGCACGAGCGCAATTGCTCGGTTTGCCTTTATGGACCAATTGTTATGATCCCTTATACTCACTTGCTATGTCAGAATTGTAAGCAGAGTTTTTTGTTAGAAAGTGTGGAGACTGTTGCTAAATCCCTCTTCTGTTATGTTCGTATAGTATCTAGTGCTAGACTTCTAGTTGTCTGCATTTCCCCCTCGTTCTAGAGGTACTGGCTCATGTCTTTGTTTAATTTAATTGCTCATTTATCAATGTTAATTGCCACGTGGAGTTCCCAACTGAAATATTATACTTATTGGCAAGCTCATTTATCTTCTGTGGCAGTTTTGTCATCTCAATACATTTGCATGTTAAATTGTTAATCCTTGTGGCTTGCTCACCAATATGCTTTAAGTAGTGAGTTTTGGGTGCTAGATATATAGATGAAGTTCCTGGATCCATTTGGCTGGGTAAAGGCCTTCCCTGTGTAGTTGTGTTACATCTTGATAAGGTCTCTTGAGTTTTAAAGTTTCTGGAACTCCAAGTATGTGCTGAAAAATGAATGATTGTTTCGTCCGTAAAGCAAGGCTTGCGATGATTCATACCTTCAGATATCGTGTAGGTCCTTATAATAATAATGTAGTTCCCTCCAGTGGGCTGTAGTATGGGTCGTTTGTCGCTGTTATGGTTGCATTCCCCATATTTGGTTTGTTGGGTTCAGCTGAGTATATGCTGCTTGCGTACTGTGGTCCACTTAGATATGTGTCAGCTTAGCGTGCATGCCATATGTAGATTTAACCGTTGGTTGTGCGATTTCGCCTTGTGCGTGATGGATGCTGTAGGAGGAAGTTCGCAGACTTTGTTTTGTTCATGATAATGTTCGGATTTTTCCTCATTTCCATGTCAATCCTTGCGGTCTGCGCACCAGTCAGTTGCGTGCTCTACTACACAGGCGTAGATATAGAGATGTAAAGTCCCTGGAACCTTTTTTTTTCTTGAGAAAATCTAGGATTCTGGACCTGATTTGGTACTCCATGTTTACTTTGTAAGGGTCTTATGAGTAGTCATATTACTGATTTTATGTGTGATGGCATTATTTCTAATGACTCTTTGATTTTTGAAACCCGTTGTTTTCTGTTATGTGTGAAGACATGTTGAAAGATTGTCTTGCGTGGGTTGTCACACGTCGGCTTCTTGTTTCAGCGGGTGCCTTGATCCTAGCATGTTGGGAGCTGTGCATCATGCTAGGAATGGATAATCGTATAGAAAAAGCTAAATGCAGTAGAGAATTAGCATTCTTTTTTTAATGTACATGTATATGCTACAGAGTTGGAGTCCTCAAAATTTTTCTCTCCTAATCGTACATATTAGAAGTAGTTGTGTGTAAGTTTTGGATTGACATTGTTTCACCAGTAAATAGTGGCATCATTTAAATAGATGATCATAATAACACCATATCCATAAGCTACATTACTAAATCTGGAACTGGCACCCATTCTGGCTATCTTTTCAAAAAAATATATTTTGATAACTCATGAGGAGTCACATGCCTATTTGAATCTGGTTATTAGCTGTAGCTTCGCAAGCTTAAGTTTTCTTTGGTGAAAACGAGCACAGGTGCTTCTTCTGAGGGGTTTCTCATGTTTTTCGTGTGGAACTTCAAATCTTATGTCATGTTTAGGCCTGAGGCGTTGCTCTTTTGTTACCTTTTATGGTTATTATAATGTATGATTCATATGGATATTACTCAGCAACTAAAATTCACTGTTTTTTGAATATACTATTGAATGATCAACAATCTCTCAGATTACTTAGGATATCTTTATGCATGAGTCTTAATGTGATTTTTTCTCCAATATTGCAGTCATCTTTCCTTATGTTGATAATATTGGATTTCAAGTATGGATGGTATGCAATTGCCGTTATCATTGACATGGATTCATTGTACGTTCTATTTCGAATTTCAATATAAAAGCGATTGTGCTATGATTTGAGGTAGGATCTTAAATCTTCTTTATTTGGTCTTCCTTTCTCGTTAGTCAATGAATGAACAATTTGGCAAAGCTGATCAATATTTCTTTTTATACAATTTGTGCACATGTACCTCAATGTCGAGGTCGCACTCTGAGTATTGAGTGCTACTGTTGCATCCCAAAATATGTTGCTTTTGAAAGGTTTGTAAAACTTAGCCTGAACCTTAATTTGGAGGTGAGTGCTGCTGTTGGAGCCCACAAAACAAGTTTTTATTGAAGTTGCTTATGTTTGGAGTGTGAATATGTTGCTTGTGAAAGGTTTGTAAAGTCTTAGCTGACTTTGTTAGCTTTGTGCGAAGCCACGCGCGGCTCCGCCTGGACCCTCACCAACTATCCACGTAGCACGGCTCGCCTCTGACTGCTTTGTTCAGGCGTGACCTGGCCGTTCCTGCTCCTGCGGTGCTGCTGTTGTGCTGGCCAGGACCTTTTTGCATCTCGCGCATGGTTGTAGGCCTGACTGGTCCTCGGCTTCGACTACTTCGTCCTACACCTCCGCACTAGCTGTCGTGTGATAGCAGCCTTCCTCCTCTACGAGCTCTGTGATACCACGTCCATCGAGCCGATGAACTACATTTCAAATTATGGCGCTGGTGGTCATCTGGCCATCAGCTTTTAGTTCTGTTGCGTGACTGACATCTAGGCCTGGTTACCAGAGGTTCTTAAAGGGTCGGCTAGAATAAGAGCTTGGCTCCTAGTCTGATGATGTTCATGGTATTGATCTTGGTAGATATATTTTCATTGTAGCATGTCTGGTTGTTCATCGTATTGATGCTGTTTCAAAAGAAGAGGAATGTCATGTCCTACCTGTTTCAGCATAAGTACCGTGTACTACCATGTTGACAACCCGTCGGTAGGCATGTACCAGCATGGTATCCGATCCGTCTTGTTTAGTTTCCCATGGTTTCAGTTGGGTGTGCCTGTGATTATGTGTCAGTTTTGATTCAATTTGCGCCTGGTTTCTCCTATGTTGCAGGTTCTAGGTAAAGAAGAGATCTGAGAAGGACCCCAACAATCCCAAGCCATCGAGCTCCTTCCTCTTCAAGTAAGCCAAGGCGATATCTAAAGATCATGCACTACACTTTTATTAGCTTGCAACTAGGATATGGGGCACTTTTCGCTACTGAATATATAATATTTTGGATATAGTGCGGAGATGTAAGTTGAGTGAATTCATTTTTGTTGCGTTCATGTGAATTGATGTTGTTTGGTTTTCTTGGTAGGTATGATCATCCACGAGTGCATAGCAAGGAAGTCGAGCCATTATCTCTGCTGATTGGAATAAGCATGCGAGGCCCTGATGGATATGTTGTTGGTTAATTATTTGAGATGTAACCAGTGTAATTTACTACTTAGTACTTGATAAAATCTGATACCTTTTACCAGGAACGACGTGGGTACTTATAGTGAACACTCTGCGTTTGTGCGCAGCAGCATCCTTGATAGAATGATATATAGCACATGTATTTTCCGTGCTCACATGTACTGGCTGAAATGAAGATAAACTTGTGTACTACTGTATGATATTGGAAATTTATAGTGATGTGGTGGATTTTATTGCTTGGTATAGTAGTGATTAGACGAGGAGCTGTTTGTTTTTCTCTGTCCCGATCAAGTTTTAGCAGGGAATAAGCAAATGCAGTTGGGTATTAGTAAGACTTCTATATGAAGCTTTTTGGGTTTTCTCCTAGTAATGTTACACAGATGCAATGCAGTCGTTGCACAAGTTGATCGCTCAATTGGCTCCGGTTTGCGGATGCAATGCAGTCGTTGCATCGCTCAATTGGCTCCGGTTTAATCATATCATTATGGCACGCTTGGATCTACATATTCGTCCGGGAAAATAATCTGGCGCTACTTCCGTCTTCCGGACGGAAAAATAAACTGGAAACCAATCGGGACCTTACCGGGTTTTCTCCTCTCCCTACGAAATTTCATGAGGTGTGCACCGGCTACGGGATCTTTGGGAATACGTGCAGGAGCACCCGATTTGCACTAGTCACAGCGGAAGGAAATTAATCACGGGGCGGAATTTTAGGAGGCAAAACAACTTAATGATATCTGGAAGAAGAGATCCTGATTTATAGGGGCCTTAATTATTAAGGATGGCATGCACTAGCTACACGCAGAATCAATTAAATTTGTTAGTAGGCCAAAAAAATATGGTAAGGAATCACGGGTTCACCACGTACGTCAGCGATCCGTGGGATTGATCATCTCAGCCATCCATCGTCTCAAACATGCAACAAACATAGCCGATGGATTGGAAACCAGTTTTCTTTGACCGGTGATACGTCTCTTCCCTCCCTCCCGTAGTCAGGTGGCTCTATAAATAGTGGAGCACCGTCACAAGAGCCGCGTGCGGGGTGCGCGTGACTTGAGACTTTTAGTCCGAATCTAGACAACATGTGAAACACCTAAAACATCTTATATTGCGGAACGGAGGGAGTAAATCCCAGCTTCAGATCTCCTATAGTGACTATATGGCTATCTCACATAACACCCACATGCCATGAAAATGCTCTTGGAAATCAATCCAACCATATTGTGAAAAGTACGAGCGATATTTGTGAGGCTTACAGCTTGAGTAATGGGACATGACCAACAACCAACGGATCTTGGAAATCAATCCAATCATCAAAGACCATTTGTGTGAGTTGAGGGAGTCAGTTCAGCTTAACTTGTTCGGAAAGACAACGAACGATACAATAATATTTGGGTAGCATCCATACGTACGTACATGGAATGGTATGCTTAGTGCCACAATTTCTTTCAACTGGTTCGATTATACAATGAACTGCAACTCCAAACACAAAAAAAAAAAAAACTGCCACAAGTCATAGAGTATTAAGCGAACTAGACCATTTTATCCTGAAAAGTCTACAACTATCTTTTCGGGCACACACACGAGTTCTTTACAAAAAAAACTAATGTAACCTTGAAGCATGCTCAGCGCTCATTGCAGACGGCTTCAGGAAGTGAATCCTGGCATGTGACTCGATGCCCTGTGTCATTAGCCTCGCAATTAAAGACCTCCGATTATCTGACCGTGGAAACGTAATCGGCTTTAGAGACAACATCATGTGTTTTCACTCTACACATCCCAGTCCCTGTCTAGGATAAAGATACACGTCCTTCAGATTCACTGCTGCTTTCATGACACGCCTCACGTGACTCACCATGTAAGAGTAAGACTCAAAGCCAAAGATGATGAGCTTGGTAAGATGGCGGTGCTTGAAATTTGATGTAGGTGACTCCCACTCTACGCCCTTCTCCTCGCTATACAAGCCATCCCTCCTCTTCTACTTATCCATTTGCATTTCACATGGATGATCCATTACCTGCATTCCAACCATAGGACATAGGTCAATGGAACAGGTTATTTTTCCACATACATCTTGTACTCCAAGTGAAAGCACAGGTGTGGAACTAATAGAGCAACCGCTTAAACAAGCTTTAGGCCACGACCATACTGAGCGACCCCTACAAAAAGAACAACGATATTTAGGTAAGAACCTACCATCATGTAGAACTCCTCCAGGGATGGTGCAGCTTCCAGAATGAACATTGTCCATGTGAGATCATACCCTTCAGGAATGCTAACTAGATTGACAATACTTAGTCGCCGGAACGCAGATGCCAACATTTTGGTCAGACACTCTGGTTGAACCCAAATCTACAGAAATAAACACATGATAGGATGAGTAGAGAACAAGCCAAGCCAGAACAAAGCAATCATCACGACTTAATTACCTTTTCGCATTTGAACCCCAAGGTCAGGTCTCGTACAGAGGTCTCGCAAAGTAACGTACTTAAGTTGACCATTTTGTGCCGGCTACGAGCGGCATTTGTAATGCGCACAACCACGAGCATTGGGACATGCCCAAATGACAGTGGTAGTTCTTCGGAAGAAACCCAATTCTCAAAGTTCATCCGAGTGAGTCTTGGGAGCCACTTGAGTTCGACCACGTCAAACCCGCAATTGACAATACTGAGGTCACTGAGTTGTGCGTGTTCAACCTGGAGCGTCATCCAACTCTCTGTGTCGCAGTTGGCAAAACATAAATGTTTTAAGCGCTTACAAGTGACGAGGACGTTGGAGACGAATTCAGATTCAGCAAATCTCAAATTCTCCAGAGAGAGGCTTGTCAGACCGGTAAATGCGTTCCTACACTCATTAAAAAACGACACAAACTGTGTCCCGTAATTCAGCAGATCATCAGTTGTGAGTTCCTTCACGGTCAAAACTCTGAATTCGGCCTCCTCAACCTTGTGTGTCGCCATGGCATTTGCAACCGCGTTCCCAATGGATATGGGGACATCATCCATCAGGTAGAACGTCGTAGACAACAGGCGGATATTGTGTTCACCTGGATTTCTGCGTGTCAGTGTGTTCACTGTCGCTTCTACGACAGCTGCATTCGTCCGAACCAAGTCATCAGGAGAGATTTCGGTGCCCTTGGGCAGGAAGTCTTGTGCATTTATCATCAATCGAGAGAGCTTGGCGGAGAGCTGAATCCACCGTCTGGAGAGGGTGCTGGTTCTTGCAACGTCGCGGACATGGAGCCGGTCAAGAATGTTGAGGAGGATGTCATCAGGCAACGCTCCGAGCCTATCATCTCCATTATTGCCTTTGTTCTGCACTTGGCATAGAGACAAATGAAAGTTGGTTCCAAACTACAGTCTCAGATATACAATTTCCATACAGCTGTACAGATGCGATTTTCATGCAGTCCAAAAATACAAACTTTGATATTGTATCTCGGGTAATAAGTAAAACAATTATAAAGGTTGCATTCTCAGAACAGAATATCCAGAGGAAAAGAAAGGACGAGGAACTCACCCTTATGCCGGAGACAGATGGCTTGGCCCTCGATCCCGCAGCCGGTCGCCGCCGGAGATGAGAGTTGGCCATGGCCGGAGAGGCTTTCTGATCGATGGCTTTCTGAAGTTGCTGGTCTCCTCCGAATCTGATATACCACAGTACGTGGGTTGGGTTCCGCCTGCGATGGCAACTCGGAGACTGAAACCGAGAAGGATTCCATCATCGATCTGTAATCTGAATCGGAAACTAGCTCAACGGGAGGGACTCTGATCTGCCGCGCTTGGCTGCGCGCGGACCGGTTCATAGCAGGTGGCCGGAGTTGGGACGGTGGCGGCTTCTTGGACACACGCAGCGACCTCCTCGATCTCTCCTGCCGCGCATGGCCGTCTGTCTACGCGGTCGCGGCGGTGGGATTGTATGTCTATGCGGTCGCGCCGCGCTGATCTTCTTGGCTTAACTTGGGCGCGCGAATCCTTCACTCATCGTATCATCGCCATGCATACGTGCAGCTAGGGAGGGATCGAGAGAACAGAAACGAAACGAAACGAAACTATACGAGCGCGCGCGCGTTGCTTCGATCGATCGACAAAAATCAATCAAGGATTGGAAGGTACACCACGCACTGAAAGAGTCCTATCGCATGGGAGGCAAGAGACTAGGTGAGACGTCCGAAATTCGTCGTCCCTGCAAAGGGCCACTGCGCTGATTGGCAATTTGAGAAGCAAAACCAGACCCGGCAGCATACCATACGCATCATCAACATCCTGAAGAACGCTCATGTCGTAATTTTTTTTTTGAAAGTACATACGTATATATTAAGCAAGTAGCATACGGAGTACAAATACGTACATACGGAGACAACAGATCGGTCCAGAAGGATCCGACGCGCCGTACAAAGTGCAAAAAGAACCCCGAAAGAAATCAAAATTACAACGAAGTCCTCCGAGCTCTCTGCTCCACCAGATCGAAGCCAACCTTCTTCTCCGACGCCGAGACGCCGCGAGGAGAAGTAGCAGACACCAACAAGCCGAAGATTGACGCAGCTCCATCGCCAAATGGCTTTGAAGACCCCGTGAAGAAGCACCCAAGGTGCCCACATATCACTGTGGCATGCGGGGCGGGGGCGTGCCCCGAGCAAATCGTCAACCGTCAGATCCGGCCACTCCCATGTCGTAATTATTACTCCCTCCGTCCGGAAATAAGCGTCTTATATTTGTCAAAAAAAAATATGGATGTATCTATATGTATTTTATGTCTAGATACATCCATATTTTGATAAAACTAAGACACTTATTTTAGAACGGAGTGAGTATATATAATCCAAACATTACAGCATCAACGCCTTGTTCATCATCATGCAACATACATCCAGAGAGCAAAAATCTAGCCAACAAGAAGAAGGCCGAACATGCGAGGACAGCAAAGCTAATGCAAGTAGCTAGTCCAAGCCAATGGGCCAACAACATATGACCGCCCGTACGTGCCCATCAAAAGCCGTTTTGGTAGCTGCTTCACAAAAAAAGGCTGTTTTGACACTAAAAAAATGAAAAATGGGTTTTTTATTCAACAAAAACCCTAAATCCCTTAGTCAATACTATTTTACAACCAAGATACACCAGTGTGTCAAATATTGTCTCATCCCGATATTTTTGGCTATGTTAAATGTCATACCCTAGCTTATTTCAGTCGAAAACCATACATCTTTATACCTCGAAGCTCATTTCTGTGAAGTTTTTTTTATAAAAACCTCTGTAAGTCATGTTTATAATTTTTTCCAGGTGGTAGGTCATATAAAATGATGTCATGTGAAAGTTTTCTATTTTTTTGATTTTT
Source organism: Poa pratensis (assembly GCA_947311845.1). Taxonomy (NCBI): domain Eukaryota; kingdom Viridiplantae; phylum Streptophyta; class Magnoliopsida; order Poales; family Poaceae; genus Poa; species Poa pratensis. Next base: position 6,569,159 of record CAMZMU010000090.1, read on the forward strand.
TTTGAATTAGTTATGTCTAACCCTAACCCGAAACCGAGACCCACTTCCAACGAAATTGGCAGGAACTTATTTAAATATTTGAAATATCTAAGTATGTTTTTATATCCAAAGGTTTTTCTGATGTAAAAGATGATATGGATAAAATATTTGAATTCCTCTCATTTTTCTAATCGATTTAAATATTTTATTTGTCAAATTTCGATTTACGGATTTAAAGATATGAATTATTCAATATTAAATGTAAAAAGAAAAAAATAAAGTAAAATTCATTTTATTGTTATTTATTTGAAATATACTATTATATAATCATTGTTACTTTACTAAAACAAATTTTTAAAATTTAAACAATGAAAAGTGTAACATCGGTTAATATGATTGATAGGGTACTAATATCAGTAAGTTCTAATTTCTCATTTGGAAGCTAGGTTGGAAGGAACTCTGCTTGGGCTGGAGCAATCTGAGGATGGGTGACCGACTGGGAAGTTTGACTAGGGTAAGTACTTTGACCTATAATAATTAAGTGTGCAATTAAGGATTAAGTATGTGACTAAGTCGAAAATTTTGAAATACAAATAAAAAAATTAAAAAAAGATAAAAAATCAAAAAAAAATTAAAAATTAAAAAAATTGGAAAATCTAAGCTGACGGCTTTGCCGTCGACGTATGGGGAGCTATGCCGACGGCAAAACCGTCGGCGTAGCCTACGCCGACATCAACAGCTACGCCGACGGTTTATTTACCTATGCCTACGGGTACTACGCCGACGGCAGCCGGTCTACGCCGACGGCAAAAGGTGCTAGGCCGACGGCAAGAGGCCGTTGGCACCTAGGCTCATTCCTGTAGTGTCCGATGTCCCAAGAACTCAATCGAGATGTATGTATGTATGTATGCTAGTACTATTTCAGGTTTTGTAAATTCATTTTTGTAAATTCTTTTTTTTCAGCACATTCATCTTTTTTGTTGAGGCGCCATGGGTAATATCCTAATTCTAAAGTAAAAAAATAAAGAATTTTGATTTATTTTTTTGAAAACCAGGTTCCATAGAGCCCGAGCTCTCTTATAGGTTCTTGAGTCAGAGTGTAGCAATATGGAGCTTATTTTTGTAGAATTTGCAAATGATGTTGTGAAGTTCGAAATTAGCAAACGCTATTGTGAATTTCAAAGAAAATTTATTTTTGACTTCACATTTGTCTTTTTTAGGTCACGGCAGATAGCATAATTCTTTGAAACTCAGAAATTTTTAATTCAAAAAATAAAGATTCTGGATATTTGTTTTAGAAAACTAGTCACCACGTCGCACAGACTCTCTTTTAGGCTTTGTATGTCACAATGTAGAGATAGGAGCTCATTTCTTCGAAAATTTAAAATGCTATTGTGAGGTTTCGGAAATATTTTTTTACGAAGGATTTCTATGAAATTACAATTTACTATAGAAGAATATATACATAGTATTTTTCAGGCAAAAAATCACAAAATTGTGGATCTAAGTAGTCATTTGAAAATTCATTTTTGTCTTCACATTTATATTAGTTTGGTAGGCCACAGGAGAAAGTATAAATTATTTTAAAAATATATGCATACATGTATACGTGTATAATTTTCCATGTTTTTGAAGTAAAAAAGTAATGATTTCGAATTTTCTGAAGACCTAGCTCATGTATCATAGCTGATTTTTTTTTTGAATTTTGAGTCAGAGTGACTCAAAATTTTGAATTTTTTCTGAAGACCTAGCTCATGTATCATAGCTGATTTTTTTAAAAAATATATGCATACATGTACACACCTGGATGCAACCCACCCAAGTTAAAGAGAGTGTGTTAAATATCTGACATGAATCACTACCAGGTAATTAAGCTGAACAATAGAGCCCTAATTTCATCATGATATAATTAGCAGCAGGCAGGCAGGACGTTTACTCACTCATGTGTTCAAAGGAACCGCAGGTTTGGCTCCATGCAGACTCCCAACACCTACGGTACGAAGCGTATTTCTCCGCCTCAGAAGCCATCTCCTCGTCCGCCGTCTTCTTGTCATGATCGAGATCATCTTGTTCTTGGAGAGAGTAGCAGTGTCCCAATGATCTGGTCATCGAATCGGTTGCGCTGGGTTCGGTTAACAGCTTGTGTGAGGGCGCCGTGTCCTCTTGTATGGCCGGCGGCTCCTCATAGATGCATCGAATTCGTCGGACAAGTCCTTGATGAACTGCCGAAAGGGCTCCCTCTCCATCTTCCTCGCCTCGAGACTCTTGCCCTCGCTCTCTTTTTTCGCTGCCGGCGCTCATTTTTTTTCACGCCGCCGCCGCCTAGATCAAGGTGTTCGAGATGCTTTTTTCTTCTTCTTTTTTTGTTCACGATCTAGCTAGCTAGGTTTAGCCTTGGCCGCTAGGTATGCAACCCCGGCTATGTTAGGAAAACGTGTTAGGAAACTATAGTCTTTCCGAACGAATGGTATTAAGGAATCTGATTTTTTGGGGGAGGCGATTTTTACTATAGCTAGGAAGGTGATTTCGTAGCTAGGAAGCTGATTTTTTGGGACGTATATGAAGAAACGGCAACCTGTTTTCGTGGGGCGTGAATAACGTGAAAACTGATTATGAAAAAAAACCCGGACAATATTGCTCATTTTATTTAAAAGATGGAGAGAGTTGAGCGGTTAATTTACGGGAGACCGGTCTAAAACCGATACAAACACCCTCGCAAGCTATTTTGGAAACACGACCGACTCGAAGGCACAAATAGTAATCCTGACTATGAAAACAAACTGCACACACAACCGCTGAAATGAGGACCGTCGTCGAGGTTGCCCGCAGTTGACATCATCATCACTCCTCCCTCGAGCAATCGACTCCGACTTCACTGAAGAACGACCACATAATAAAATCATCACCGGCTCACCGCACCGGTCTCGTGAAGCCGATGTCAGTCGTCTATGCCAAACAGATGACTCTTCATACTAGTTTCTGTTAATACAATTATCACACATGTAAAAAAATCTCTATCAGACCCCGCAAAAATCCTAAAACTACACACTAATACTTTTTGTGATCCCGGAAAATAGTCTGACCCGTAATTTTTTTGTGAGAAACCAAAAATGAGCTCCAAGTACCTGAATCACCGATACGAGACCCAATAACGTCTCCCACAAAGAGGAGAGGGCTTGGCATGAGTGGAACTTCGAGAGGAACCGTCCCGCCGCTACTGACACCTCCCATCACTGATTCAAGCCGTCCCGACTGCGCCACACCATCGTGAGAGTCCCCCCGTCGTCTGGAGCGTCATTCCTTCTTGTTTTGGAGCTCGAGTGACCTCTTCTCCTTCTTTCACGAGATTTTCGGAGCCGCTCGTCATGGATTTAACGTGGAGCTCCACATGAGCCCAAAGTTCTTTGGTCCGGCAGCACCGACCGTTCTTGAGCCACCGGACCATCCTCCGTGTTGCCTTCATCCTAGCTCACGATGCTTGGGGATAAACGAGCTCCCAGGCGAACCGAGGCCAGCGAGCTCAATTCACCCGCTCTGTCAAGGGAAACGGAGCATCCCAGGCTTTGCATTCCACCTGCGACCCCGACTACAAAGAAAGCTATGGGAACTACAAGTACAAGATATTTGTACATGTGGCAAAAATTAAATAAAACTACCTACCAAGTGTGAGAAAGAATGGCTGCTTTGCCTCATAGCTCTGAATTTAGGCCATTTTATCACATCCTTCAAGTTTGCTCTGCACCTATAAAGAAATGGAGTGATGGCGTTATTAATGAATGAATTTCTTGTCAACCAAATGGGCCAACAAATGAGGTTAATAATCTCCATAAAAAAGGTTTGAAATCTGATCCCTCAAAATGGAGACACAATCTTCATGTGATAGGGGGCTAAAGTCATGGAGGGACAAATATATCTCCAGCAAGATTGAGCAAACTGATAGTGGAAGAAGAAACGTGACCTGGTATCCAAAACCCCTTGATTGCATCACGTGTAATCCTCATCGAAAAATGCTTTATCTGTAACAAATCTCAGGTATTGAGTCTGTCTTGAAGCAGAAGCCAAAAGAAAACCCTGTGATTCTGCTGACAACAAGATTCCATAGCCATTAAAAGGAAACACGTGAAGGCATTGGGTATTTTCTTTGCATGAGAAAAGAATAAGCCTTGGATACTGAGAAACCCCAATGATCGTCTTTGTTATTGGACAATATACTCTGACAAAGTTCAGAGAAAAGTTGGAATTCATCACAGGCAATCCGGGAAAGAGGCAGGTGAAACAAGTCCAATAGTCTCTTGGAGATAGCATCTCAAACAGAGATATCAATGGATAGAGCATAGGATGCCAAATGGGGAAATAGAGTAACATGACTAGTTGAGTGCCATTTATATGTCCATAATAAAATTGAGCTCCCATTATTGAGTTGGCAGGATCAAAGGGATTTTGAATACCGGTAGAAGTTTAACACAGTCGCGCCACCAGAAAAAATAATCACTGGATTTTGTCGGGGGAAGAGCATTGCCATAATAGGACTCCTAGATCAACTTTACCCAGGGACATCAACCTTGTTAAATAATTGATGAAGGAACTTAATGACTAAGCAATCATTTTGGATTTAGAGATCATAACACCCAGATCAACCTCCATTGTTTTTTGGCTTAAAAATGAGTTGCGAGACAGCAAGAATTGGACTATTGTGAGAAATATCTCCCCTTTTCCTGAGGCAATATCTTTTATATTTATCCAGTTGGTCAATAATTCCTTATGAATTTTTAGGGTGCTTAGGAAATAAGTTGGAAGGGATGAAAGCACGTAATTGACCATCTCTAGCATCCCTGCTTGGGAGAGAAAATCGGAGCATGTGAGTAGTCGCTTTTTCCACTCGAGAAACCAAAGGCATTAGCTCAATCATCTTTGGCTTGGTTAAACCCAAGGGGAGTCCCAAATAGGTGAAGGGTAGAACGCCCTGGTGACACTGAAGTACTGCTACTAATTTAACAAGTCTATCATTCTGGACATTGATATGATAAATGTTTGGACTTGTGAAAATTCACTCTCAGCCCTGTAGAAATTGCAAAACTCATCCAAAATGAATTTAAGGTGTTGCAATTGCATCTCGTCAGCAGGCAAAATAATATGAGTCGGCATATTGATTCATCGGGAAATCATTGGCCAACATATCTTTAACCGCCAAGCGGAGGCCCTATCAGGTCGAGCCGCGCTCACCTTCTTCCCGGATCCAAGTGGTCTCGTCCTCAGCTCCGACGAGGATGGTCGTGGTGTCAACTCCCATTTCTCCAGGCGTGGCAAAGGACCTGATTGCGTTTTCCAGATAATATCCAGGACTTTTTCCGTAATAAATAGGGACTGTGGTGTAATTGCGTCGTTGGTTCAGATCCTTGTTAAAATTTGTACATGTATCACTATGAATTAATGTTAAGAAAGAAGTATACATAACCCCCATAAATTGCAGAAAAAAGACAAACTAGCACACTTAATCCCCTAAAACTATGCAAAACCGGACAAATGACCCCCAAGTCCAGTGGTTAGCTCTCTCCGCTCGTGGTTTTCTTGTGTAGTATTGGATACCTAGCAGTAAAATAGTCAAACATGCCTCCTTATCATCCCCTCACGGGCCTCCCCCTCACCTACTCTGACAACCGTCGCCGACGGTACACCTGATGCCACCGACCAACCTACCCAAAGAATTATTTGTTATTCTTGTTGGGCAAAGTAGGCGAGGGAGAGCCTGTGAGGGAGATGATAGGGACGCATGTTTGAGAATTTCTACTGCCATGTACCCAATACAATTCAAGAAAACCACCAGCGAAAACAGCTAACCACTGGACTAGAGGACAATTGTCCGGTTTTGCAGAGTTTACGGTATTAAGTGTGCTAGTTTAAACCCGAGGGGGTGCTAGTCTTTTTCCTTGAAACTTGTGAGGGTTATATATACTTCTTCGTAATGTTAATGAATGCATCCAGACCCTTCGGGACCTCTCCAGGTTAAAAAAAAATCGTTTTACGAATTTACAGGAGGTTAGTGTGTTATAGGCGGTCCCTAAATAATTTTCACAAAATTCAAATTCTCTGCTCCAAATCCTAACCGCGTACGGCGGATGACACGCTCGGAGCCTTCGAGAACACGTTGATGGCCACAACGATTTAGCGGTCCTCTTTTCTTCCACGCCTCCCCTCCACGCGCCAACTCGACACGACTTTTCTCTTCCCCCTACCTCCCGATCTCCTCCTCCTCATCAAAACCCTAACGACCACCACCCCCGATCGATCCCCACCAAATTATGCTCAATCCCCCCACCAGACCGTAGAACCAACCCCCAGATCAGTCGCCGGACCCGATGAGCCCCTCACAGCCGGACTACTCCCCGCCGCCGCACGCCGCCACGGCGTCGTCGCCACCCGACTCATCCGCCGAGGTCCCCCTCGCCCCGGGCTTCCGCTTCCACCCGACGGACGAGGAGCTGGTCTCCTACTACCTCCGCCGCCGCGTCCTGGGCCGGCGGCTCCGGATCGACGCGATCGCGGAGGTGGACCTGTACCGCCTCGAGCCCTGGGACCTGCCCTCCCTCTCCCGCATCCGGAGCCGCGACGCGCAGTGGTACTTCTTCGCGCGCCTCGACCGTAAGGTCGCCGGGGCGGGCGCGGGCGGGCGCGGCAGGCCGGGCAACCGGACCAACCGCGCCACGCCGCGCGGGTACTGGAAGACCACAGGCAAGGACCGCGAGGTGTACCATCGCGGCAAGGCCGTCGGGATGAAGAAGACGCTCATGTTCCACGCCGGCAGGGCGCCCAAGGGCGACCGCACCAACTGGGTCATGCACGAGTACCGCCTCCTCGACAACGACGGGGGTGTTAGATTTTGGGCCCATTTTGGGCAGCCCAATAAAATTCCTGAAAATCTCAAATTGGCCCATGTGCATGGCAGAATTTTGGAGGTGCAAAGTGGTGCTAAAGTTTAGTCCCACATTGCTAGTTGGAGGAGACAAACACCACCTTATAAGGTGGAGTGTTGTACCACTTGGTAAGCTTGTGAGAACAAGAGGCTCTCTCGTGCGCACTCCTCCTCCTCCTCCTCCGCCGCCGCTCGCACGCACCGCACCGCCCGCCCGTCTCGTCACGACGCGCCGCGGGTTGCGGGAATCTCGCCGAGCCGAGCTTTATTTTTGCAGTCCGGGAAAACGGTTTGGACGGACGCGTCACAGTTAGTCGGTTCGGGTCGCTCCCGGATCGTGGGCTACTGTAACCGACCTAAAACGTGCGCGACGTGGACTTGGCCCACGTTGTACCCGTTAGGGTTTTCCCGAGCCGCACTATATAAAGTCGTGCACTGCGTGCGCTGCAAACACCGAAAAATCTAGGTTTTGCCAATCTCGTGCCTTGCGCCGCCACCGTAGTCTACTCCATCCCGTGCGCCGGCGTGCACCGGCGAACGGGACAGCAGGTCTCCGGAACCGCTCGTCCTTGTGATCCTGTACGGGAGAGGGCGAATAAGGTTTTTGGGAAGCGCTCCGCGCGACTGCTTTCAAGTTCTTCATCACGGCTCGACTTCCTGGACGATCTCCGGGTCCGCGGGCGACTCGTCTCCAACGTCGTCTCCTTCGAGCTGCTACCGTCGCCGCTCAAGCTGCTGCCGTCGCTGCTCCAACGACTACTTCCTCTACAACCGTTCGGTACGTGCGGCGTGTTCTGAACTGTTTTGCTATGGATCTGTTGGCGTATGTGTTGCTGCTGTTCATGTTGATTAGTACATCTAGTATGTTCGTATTCTACATGTTAGTAGCTGGTGTAGTTATGTTTAATATTCTGGAATTAATCATGGAATTATTGCCTAATTATCCAACAATCCAAAAACCTTATATGTGTTATAGGCAATTTCCTGAGTTAAACATGGGACATCTATCTGATGCGCTGAGGCCGGACAAGTTTACCGGTGTGGACTTTAAGAGATGGCAGTACAAGACCACACTGTGGTTGCGATCTCTGAAAGTGTTCGAGGCTAGTGAGGGTTTACCTGAAGGAACTATATCTGACGAGGATCAGAACAAGTTCAAGGAAACCAATACTGCCTTTGTGGGACTCGTTCTGAGTGCTCTTAGCAACAAGCTGTTTGATGTGTACATGCACATTACAGATGCCAAAGAGCTCTGGGAGGCACTGAACGCTAAGTTCGGTGTAGCAGATGCTGGCAGTGAACTGTACATCATGGAGAGCTTCCATGACTTCAGGATGGCTAACAACCGTTCTGTAGTCGAACAGGCTCATGAGATACAGTGCATTGCTAAGGAGCTTGAGCACGCTAAGTGTGCCTTACCTGACAAGTTTGTGGCTGGATGCATTATTGCAAAGTTGCCCTCTTCATGGAGGAACTTCGCCACAACTCTCAAACACAAGAGACAGGAGATTTCGGTTGAAAACCTGATAGCGTCTCTTGATGTTGAGGAGAAGGCTCGGGCTAAGGACACTGCTGAGAGAGGTGGTGAAGGTCAGTCTAGCGCCAACATGGTGCAGAAGAACTTTCACCATGGCAAGAGCAAGGCAAAGAGCAAGTCTTCCTTCAACATGCCTACCAAGACTACTTCTTTCAAGAAGAAGAAGAAGATGCTGAACAAATCTGAGCTAAAGTGCTACACTTGTGGAGAGCCCGGACACTTCTCTGTGGACTGCCCAGATCGTGCAGACAAGAAAGGGAAGAAGCATGTCAACGTCGTGACCGCTAGCAATGCTGATGGGTACGGTAATTTACCGACTGTGCTTTCAGTATTTCAATCTCCATGTTGGTGGATTGATACGGGTGCTAATGTTCATGTATGTGCTGACATCTCTATGTTCACTTCTTATCAGGTCGCAGATTCAAGCGTCTTAATGGGGAATGGATCACATGCTTCTGTTCGTGGTGTTGGCACGGTAGATCTGAAGTTTACTTCGGGGAAGATCGTGCAGCTGAGGAACGTGCAGCATGTCCCTACTATGAACAAGAATCTTGTTAGCGGCTCCCTTCTATGCAGAGATGGGTTTAAATTAGTCTTGGAGTCCAATAAAGTAGTTGTGTCAAAGTTTGGACAATTTATTGGTAAAGGGTATGAGTGCGGAGGCTTGTTCCGCTTTTCATTATCGGATTTTTGTAATAAGTCAGTAAACCATATTTGTGGCAGTGTGGATTCGGATGCTAATGTTTGGCACTCTCGTTTATGTCATGTTAATTTTGGTTTAATGAGTAGACTTTCCAGTTTGAGTTTAATTCCTACTTTCACCATTGCCAAAGGTTCTAAGTGCCATAGCTGTGTGCAATCTAAGCAACCTCGAAAGCCTCACAAGGCGGCCGAGGAGAGAAACTTGGCACCTCTAGAACTCGTACATTCGGATCTATGTGAGATGAATGGCGTGTTGACAAAAGGTGATAAGAGATATTTCATGACTTTAATCGATGACTACTAGGTTCTGTTATGTATATTTGTTGCACACTAAAGATGAAGCTTTAGACTACTTTAAAATTTATAAAGCTGAAGTTGAAAATCAATTAGAGAGAAAGATCAAACGTCTTAGGTCAGATCGTGGTGGCGAGTATTTCTCCAACGTATTTGATGAATTCTGTGAGGAACATGGTATTATTCATGAGAGGACGCCTCCCTATTCGCCCCAATCAAACGGGGTTGCCGAGAGGAAAAACCGCACGCTGACCGACTTGGTGAACGCCATGTTGGACACTGCTGGTTTATCTAAGGCATGGTGGGGGGAGGCTTTGTTGACTTCGTGTCATGTCCTGAATAGAGTTCCTAACAAGGATAAAGAGAAGACACCTTACGAGGAGTGGTCTGGGAGAAAACCATCACTTTCTTATTTTCGTACTTGGGGATGTTTGGCGAAAGTCAATGTTCCAATTCCTAAGAAACGAAAACTTGGACCGAAGACAGTGGATTGTGTCTTTCTAGGTTATGCTCAGCGGAGCATTTGCTATAGATTTTTAGTGGTTAAATCTGAGATACCTGATATGCATGTTGATACTATTTTGGAATCTCGTGATGCAACATTTTTTGAGAACATGTTTCCTATGAAGGATATGCATAGCATTGCTAGAATTTCTTCTGAGATATTTGCTGAACCTAGTACATCTGTTGATCATTCTGAACAACCACTTGTTGAGGAAGTCCTTGAGAAGGATGACAATGAATCAGCTCCCAAGAGGAGCAAGAGACAGAGGACTGAAAAATCCTTTGGTGATGATTTCATTGTGTACCTTGTGGACAATACTCCCACGTCCATTGCAGAGGCATTTGCATCTCCTGATGCTGATGACTGGAAAGAAGCTGTCCATAATGAGATGGACTCGATTCTTTCTAATGGAACTTGGGAATTATCTGAACGACCCTACGGCTGCAAACCTGTGGGTTGTAAGTGGGTGTTCAAGAAGAAGCTAAGGCCTGATGGTACTATTGAGAAGTACAAGGCACGGCTTGTAGCCAAGGGCTACACCCAGCGCGAAGGCGAAGATTACTTTGACACCTATTCACCTGTTGCTAGACTCACCACCATTCGAGTACTACTTTCCCTGGCTGCCTCCTATGGTCTTATCGTTCATCAAATGGACGTAAAGACAGCTTTCCTTAACGGAGAGTTGGAAGAGGAAATCTATATGGATCAGCCTGATGGGTTTGTAGTAAAAGGTGAAGAGAGAAAGGTGTGCAAATTGTTAAAATCTTTGTATGGGCTGAAGCAAGCACCTAAGCAATGGCATGAGAAGTTTGACAGAACTTTAACTTCTGCAGGCTTTGCCATCAATGAGGCTGATAGGTGTGTATATTATCGCCATGGTGGGGGCGATAGTGTTATATTATGCTTGTATGTTGATGACATACTGATTTTCGGTACAAGCATGATAGTGATAAATGAGGTCAAGTCTTTCCTGTCAAAGAGCTTTGATATGAAAGATCTGGGACAAGCTGATGTGATCCTGAACATTAAGCTGATTAGGGATGAGAGTGGGATTACGTTAACGCAATCACACTATGTTGAGAAGGTCTTGAGCCGCTTTGGTTATATAGACAGCAAGCCTTCTCCAACACCCTATGATCCCAGTGTGACACTCAGAAAGAACAAAAAGGAAACGAGAGATCAATTAAGATATTCTCAAGTGATCGGTTCACTCATGTACCTTGCGAGCGCGACAAGACCTGATATCTCTTTTGCTGTGAGCAAGTTGAGCAGGTTCATGTCTAACCCGGGTATTGATCATTGGCATGCACTTGAAAGGGTCATGCGCTATCTGAACGGTACAATGAGTTATGGGATTCACTATTCAGGGCACCCTGCGGTGCTTGAGGGATATTGTGATGCGAACTGGATCTCAGATGTTGATGAGCTCTACGCCACAAGTGGATATGCATTTATTCTTGGAGGTGGCGCAGTGTCATGGAGGTCTTGCAAACAGACCATTTTGACGAGGTCAACCATGGAAGCAGAACTTGCTGCTTTAGATACAGCTTCTGTTGAGGCAGAATGGCTGCGTGAGCTCTTGATGGACTTGCCGGTGGTTGAGAAACCATTACCGGCCATCCTTATGAACTGTGACAACCAAACGGTTATTACGAAAGTGAACAGTGCTAAGGATAATGCGAAGTCATCAAGACACGTCAAGAGACGCTTGAAGTCTGTCAGGAAAATGAGAAACTCCGGAGTAATAACTGTTAGTTATATTCAAACAGACAAAAACCTGGCAGATCCCTTTACGAAGGGACTATCACGTAATGTGATAGATAGTGCATCGAGGGAGATGGGGTTGAGACCCGTGAGTGTTACACCATAGTGGTAACCCAACCTATGTGATCGGAGATCCCGTGAATTAGGACCTGGGAAGAACAAGCTAGTGGTTTAACTGAGGAGAGTTATTTTATAACCCTCTCCGTGGGAAGATGCATAACTCTCACATTCTGTAAGGCAGGTTGGCAATATGCCTTAATGTGTTTTTGTTGGCTATTCGTAGCAAAGGTGCTGTCCTACAGAGCGACCTTGAAAGAACACACCTATATGAGTCCGACTGTTAAACGTCGCAGTCTATGAGATTTGGGTGATCTCTAGTAAGCTCATGAAGAGACCAGGGAGTATGACGCATATGCTCCACCCGCGGGGTAGGCTACTGGCAGCCACGTACTGGTTATGACTTTGAGTGAAGTCTATTGGCACCAAACTTGCAATTCAAGGTTCGTCCATTGTTCAAGTTGCTGGTAGATGTAGCTTGAAGCTCTAGGCGGAAGTTCAACTTAACAGTCTCTGCTGAAACACTGGTATATAAACAAGAAACGAGGTTTGGCAAAATCTCTAAATGGGAATTTGAGATCTGGTGGGGGATTGTTAGATTTTGGGCCCATTTTGGGCAGCCCAATAAAATTCCTGAAAATCTCAAATTGGCCCATGTGCATGGCAGAATTTTGGAGGTGCAAAGTGGTGCTAAAGTTTAGTCCCACATTGCTAGTTGGAGGAGACAAACACCACCTTATAAGGTGGAGTGTTGTACCACTTGGTAAGCTTGTGAGAACAAGAGGCTCTCTCGTGCGCACTCCTCCTCCTCCTCCGCCGCCGCTCGCACGCACCGCACCGCCCGCCCGTCTCGTCACGACGCGCCGCGGGTTGCGGGAATCTCGCCGAGCCGAGCTTTATTTTTGCAGTCCGGGAAAACGGTTTGGACGGACGCGTCACAGTTAGTCGGTTCGGGTCGCTCCCGGATCGTGGGCTACTGTAACCGACCTAAAACGTGCGCGACGTGGACTTGGCCCACGTTGTACCCGTTAGGGTTTTCCCGAGCCGCACTATATAAAGTCGTGCACTGCGTGCGCTGCAAACACCGAACCAATCTAGGTTTTGCCAATCTCGTGCCTTGCGCCGCCACCGTAGTCTACTCCATCCCGTGCGCCGGCGTGCACCGGCGAACGGGACAGCAGGTCTCCGGAACCGCTCGTCCTTGTGATCCTGTACGGGAGAGGGCGAATAAGGTTTTTGGGAAGCGCTCCGCGCGACTGCTTTCAAGTTCTTCATCACGGCTCGACTTCCTGGACGATCTCCGGGTCCGCGGGCGACTCGTCTCCAACGTCGTCTCCTTCGAGCTGCTACCGTCGCCGCTCAAGCTGCTGCCGTCGCTGCTCCAACGACTACTTCCTCTACAACCGTTCGGTACGTGCGGCGTGTTCTGAACTGTTTTGCTATGGATCTGTTGGCGTATGTGTTGCTGCTGTTCATGTTGATTAGTACATCTAGTATGTTCGTATTCTACATGTTAGTAGCTGGTGTAGTTATGTTTAATATTCTGGAATTAATCATGGAATTATTGCCTAATTATCCAACAGGGGGCCCACAGGTGCCGGATCGATCTCTCTCCTTACCGAGGTTGCGCATGCTTGCTTGCTAGAGCCTAACCAGTAAGTATACTGCTGTAGTGCGTCTTGCTGCCAAATTCATGACCGGGAAGGGCGATTTGATGAATAACCTTTGTATCGCAGTCTAGCCTGGAATGTGAGCCGCACTGAATTTGTGCTGCCTGCACGATTTTGGTGCTATTAGTGGTGACGATGGACCTGATATAGTACTTGCCAGAGTGGGTTGTTGTAGTTTCATACTGCTTGACTATCTAGCTCTACAGTTATAGTAGTTCTTGACCAGATAGTTGTGTTTTTGGCTGTCTTCTGCAAGGTCTGCATGCTATGTTTGTTAGCACAGAATGGTATGCAAACAAGTTGAAGGTGAATCATTAGTTTATGTTGTTCATCATCCGGCTGCGGGCGCAATTGGAGTGCGTTTGCTCATGCAAGTAACTAGCAATTGGGTGGTTTGGTAGCTAATTGGAGGAGCAGCTTCTCACAAAAGATTTTGCTTGCAGATCCATACCAAAGGAAGAAATCGTTTGGAATACAAGAGACTAAACAAGCTATCAAAGGAGTAGCTAATTGAGTTATTTTGTAACTCAGACCACTTATGTTGTAACTCAGACCAATTATGTCAGTATTGTGCTGTCCTGTTGAACATATTGGCACAGCCTCAGGTTCTTCATCCACTTCCCAGGCCTTAAAATTTATTATATATTGTCATGTACTATATAGTACATACTAGCTATTTCATACTACTACTGCTGAAGTACATAGTCTAGACTAGTCACGATTAGTCTATGAGTCGGTACCCCAACGACTCGGCTCGACTCTTCGACTTGTAATTCTTGCCTTCGATGATCGGAATGCGTCGGGCAAACATTAATCATGGCACAGAGCCACAGATCACCACAATTCAATGGCATAAGTGGAGGTAGAATCAGTAATAACGGGGAATGATAAATAAAGACCGAATTCCACTCAGCCCCCAACACAGTTCATCCGATTAAAGTAAAGCATTGAGCATCGGATGAACTGTGTTGGAAAGCATTGAGCACATGAATTAAAGAGTTGTTATATAGTGTTTCAAGTAATCAAATTACTACAACACTTGCTAGCTAGATAGTGGTGGTTAAAGGTTCATCGCTACAGACTAGTCCTTGGGTAAGAATGGAGCCACAATGCTACATTAAGATGCTAGATGCACTTCTTTGGACTCCCAGTGCCACTCCAGCTTTTGTAGTTCTCCTTCAGTGAACATGGCTCGGTGTAGTATACAAAGCAGCCTTGGCTCCATGAGACTGAACATATTGCATACATCTTTCACATCGAACATGTTTCTGGACATGATCGGACGTGGTGGCGCTTGCACCTGCTGAAGGCTCTGTCGCGCTGCTTGTGCTGCCTGTGCTGCTATTCCTCTTGCGGTTGCTTGTTGTTGCTGGTAGTTTTGAAGAGCCAGCTGCCGCTGTTGAGCCTGCCAAGCCAGAAACTGACTTCGAGGCATTCCCCTGGTGGTTGAGAGATCGGCGGATTGGAACTATAGATTATGTGCTGCCCGGCCAGGTACCTTGCTGCTGCGTCAGCTTCAACTGTTGAGTGATGGTAAAACTGCAGTGCTCCAGTTATAGCTGTGGCAGTAGCTGCTGCCTCATTTCGACTAAAGGGCGCTAACAGGGTAGGTAGCAGTGGAGCTTAGCTCAACTGGTCGGGGGAGTGGATGTACAAACCCAACACCCAGGTTCAAGTCCCCAGGGACGCGAATTTAGGTACCTATTTATACTTGAGGATCAGGCCTTCCTGGTACTCATGCAATTTATCCTGAGGACCAGGCTTGGTTATTAACCAAGATAAAAATCCTGGTACTCATGCTTAAAAAGGCTGTGTGCATCCCTAGTTGGTGCAGAGGCCGGGGAAGTGAAATTTTCCCCCAATTTTTAAAGGAAGCACCGGCCTTGCTATCCAAAAGCTGGGTACGAGATCCGTTGCCAACTCTTCTCCCCGCCTCTTCTCTCCCCCGAGGCGGCGGCGCTGCGCCGCCCCCGGGGAGTCCCATCCCCAGCACCCTCAGCCCTCCCCCACATCTCCACCCTCTACCGCCGCCGCCGCTGAGGACGCCGCTGGGCTAAACCCATGTGGTGAGGCGGCGGCGGCGCTGTCCTCGGCCGACGGAAACGCAAGGGGCGGCGGCGCCCGTCCGTTTCCCCTCCAACGGTGGTGCGCAACGGAGATTTGGCGGCCAAGGGATCTCCGGCGGTCGTCCTCCGCGGAAGACTTGGATCGTGGCTGCGGTGAAATCCAATCTCTAGGGTTTGGATCGATCCATCGACCACGTCTAGTCAACTTCGGCAACGGCAAGAGGAGGTTCCCTGGGACATCTTCGCGGCATGAGGACGTCCGGGTCTTTTTGGCCCGGGCATGGTGGTGGTGGCTACCCTCTCCACCGAAGGTGGTCGGCCAGGCTGGCGGCGAGTTCGGAGGCGCGGCTGCCGGTGAAAGCTGGCCTTTTGGCGGGCGATGGCGACGTCTCGACGTCGTTACCTTGGTGAAGGCATCGTCCTAGCAGTCCACGTCTTCTCGCTTGCAATGCTCCGGGGGAAACCCTAAGATCTACGGATCGGACGATGGCGGCGCTGTGGTGTCGTGTTCCCTCTTGGGGGCATCGTCTGTGGAGCGGCGCCGGATGTCGATGTCGGTGAGTCTCGGCGGCGTGGCGCTGCGGTGGCTCGACTTCGGGTTGATGGACTCGCGCATGGTGGCGCTGTCTGGCATCGTGGCGATGCCGACGGCAGACCGGTTTTGCAAGGTCATGGTGTTGATCCTTTCTGAAGATGGGTTCGTGGAAGACGGCGGCAGCGACTAAAGCGTACATGTCGGTGTGCGTTGAGTGTTTGGCTGAACTAGGTTTTAGATGATGTGCGTTGGTGTTAGTCACCCCCATCATAGTGGTAGCGACCCTTGTTGTCGACAGGTTGTTTTCAGTTTTGTGCTCAACATTGTACTCTGTAACTCTGGTTGGAATTAATAAGTGCGTATGGCTGTGTGCATCACTCGATGCAGAGGCCGGGGAATCGCACCCTCCTTTTCTAAAAAAAACAGGGTAGGTAGCAGAGCTTGAAAGTTTGCTGGATAGGGGGCTGCCATTGCTAGTGATGGGATCTTCACGAGGGTGGCTGCTATGGCTGCACGGAAGGCCTCCTCTGTCCCCAATGCAGCGTCACCACAATAGTCCTGAGAGAGGTGGGACTCTCCGTTGCGCCGCACCTTCAGACAGCTCTCTCCATTCCCTCTACCACACTTGACACTGGAGGTCAAAAAGTTCACAATTTTGGCGAACAGATTTGCTCCGGGGCTGGAGACGAAGCGCATCAGCATATGTAGGTAGATGTTCATAACACCATCAAATATCCACCCAGGGCTGTTGATATCATTGTCCATATTCACCATGGCAATGAGGAACCGGTTCACGTCCCTTGCCTTCAAAGCCATTAAGAGACCGTACAGCTTGGTGAAGAGGGCAGATTGGCCCATCGCATCCTCGTGTGCCGGATGAGACTTCAGGAGTAGGTACTGGTCACTTGTGAAGTTGGTGAGGAGGTGCAGGAGGTTTTCAACCTCTGGTGGAACAGGTCCAAATCGAGGGGTCTGATAGAGATGCTGATCCGCACAGGTAGCCAACTCAGCCATGTCCCTTGATCCGCTCACGTCATTCAAGGGGACGAGCAGGTCAAAGAGTGCAATCGTGCCCTTTAGTGATCCATTGAGGTCGACACAAAAGTAATTTACGGAAAGGTTTCCATCCAGGGAGAAACCAAGGCCGTGCAGTCGAATCGTCCAGTAAACCAAAGCTGCTGCGGTATTTCTCACCCTGTCTGAAACAATCTTGCACAGACGGGAGTCTCCCGGAACCTCCACAAGATACATTGCAGTCTCAGGTGAAACGTACTGCGCCATCGTGGAGCGAACCTCTTGCTGGTTCCACGCAAACATGGAGGATACGACACCCTAGAAAGATTGAACCGCACTAAGAAATTCAGAATACAGAAATCAAATTGTAGGAGATGAGGAGAACCTACCGGGATCGCGTGGCCCAGAGCGTTGATATGAAACGCCATCCTCTCCTCTCGGAGACGGCGGAGCGAGGAGGAGGGAGCTGCGGAGTGAGCGGGAGAAGTAGATGGTGACGCCGAGGAGGAGATAGCTGCGGAGCTCAGGGAGAAGGTGAGGGCGACGAGAGCATTGCGGCAGGCGGCGCCGGAGGACACGCGAGGACGATGAAGAGTGGGTGAGGAGTGAGGACTGAGGAGGGGACGGGGACTGGTCGGCTAGGTTCCCGTGCGTGGGTGGGTGCCGGGTGGCGGGGGAGCGGCTATACAGCGCGGTACGCGGAGCTTCGCTCCCTCCGCGTACCCTCATCCCTCGCGTGTACGCTAATGGGCTTGGCCCAATTAAGTGATCGACTGTTTCGTTTACTGTTTCGCGCAGAGCCTCGTGTCTGTTTCTTCCACGCGGACGTTTCGTTGACTGTTTCGTCTCTTTACTTTGAATAAATATTTTAAATTATTGAATAAAAATCAGAACCAATTTCGAAGAACCATTTTTAATTTTCGAATAATTTTAAAATTTGGAACCATTTTTAAATTTGAACCATTTGTAATTTTCTTTTTCTGTTTTCTTTTTCGGTTTTATTTTTTATTTTCCTTTTTTGTTTCACTTTTTCTTTTTTATGTTTTAATTTTCGCTTATTTTTTAAAATGGTTCATATTTTTTCGGAACCAATTTCAAATTTGGAACCATTTTTCAAAATATGTAACCATTTTTAAGATTTGGAACCATTTTTAATATTTGGAACCATTTTCAAAAAGTGAACAAAATTGGTATTTGAACGGAAACTATTTTTGGACGATTTTAAAAGACGAACAGAAAAAGTCAGTGAACGGAAAATATTTTTTAACGATTTTTCAAAAAGTAAAAAAAAAGATATTTGAACAGAAACTATCTATGAACAATTTTAAAGGGCGAACAGAAAAAGTCTGTGAACGGAAAATATTTTTGAACGATTTTCAAAAAAGTGAAAAAAAGATATTTGAACAGAAACTATCTATGAACGATTTTAAAAGACGAACAGAAAAAATCTGTGAACGGAAAAAAAATTTGAACGATTTTCGAAAAGTGAAAAAAAAGATATTTGAACAGAAACTATCTATGAACGATTTTAAAAGGCGAAGAGAAAATGTCTGTGAACGAAAATTATTTTGAACGATTTTCAAAAAGCGAATAAAATTGATATTTGAACGGAAACTATTTTTGAACGATTTTAAAGGGCGAGCAGAAAAAGTCTGTGAACGAAAATTATTTTGAACGATTTTCAAAAAGTGAACAAAATTGGTATTTGAACGGAAACTATTTTTGAACGATTTTAAAAGGCGAGCAGAAAAAGTCTGTGAACGGAAATTATTTTTTAACGATTTTCGAAAAGTGAAAAAAAAGATATTTGAACGGAAACTTTTTATGAACAATTTTAAAAGGTGAACCGAATATTTTTGAACGATTTTCAAAAAGTGAACAAAATAGGTATTTGAACGGAAACTATTTTTGGATAATTTTAAAAATTAGAAACTTTTTCAAAATGATTTTATAATTATACATAAAATGTCGGTGAATAGAAATTATTTTTGAACGATTTTAATAAATGAACATAAAACTACATTTGCACGATTCTAAAAAATAAAAAACCTTCCCAAATTTTCCACAACATATTTTTTTAATATAATACTAAAAAAACAAAAGACAAAAAAGAAAACAGAAAATAAACGTAAAAAAGAAAAAGAAAATGCAAAGAAGAAATAGAAAAAAATAAAAATAAACAGAAAAACCAAAAAAAGAAACAAAAAAAGAAAAATGAAAAAAAAAGAAACAGAAAAAGGAAAAACTAGATTTGAACGAATTTAAAAAATTGAACAGATTTATATTTGAAACGGAAACTAGATTTGAATGATTTCTGAAAAAAACTAGATATGAACAGAAAAGCTAGATTTGAACGAATTAAAGAAATTGAACAGAAACTAGAGTTGAACGGATTAAAGAATAGAAACATAATAGCCCATTTGAACGATTTATTAAAATGAACATAAAAAATTAGATTTTGAACGAATTTAAAAATTGAACAGATTTATATTTGAAATGGAAACTAGATTTGAACGAGTTTTGAAAGAAAACTAGATTTGAACAGGTTTATATTGAACAGAAAAGTTGGATTTGAATGAATTCAAAAAAATTGAACGAGGACTATAGTTGAACGGTTTAAAAGAATTGAAACATAATAGCCCATTTGAAACGATTTATTTAAATGAACAGATTTGAACGATTTTTGAATTTTTTTGAACAGATTTCTATTTGGGACGGAAACTAGATTTGAACGAGTAGAGTTGAACAGTTTAAAGAAAATAAAACATAATATCCCATTTGAACGATTTATTAAAATGAATAGATTTGAACGAGTTTTGAAAAATTTGAATAGATTTATATTTGAAACGGAAACTAGATTTGAACGAGTTTTGAAAAAAAACTATATTTGAACAGATTTATATTGAACTGAAAAGCTGGATTTGAACGAATTAAAGAAATTGAACAGAAACTAGATTTGAACGGTTTAAAGGAATTGATACATAATAGCCCTTTTGAACGATTTACTAAAATGAACAGAAAACTAGATTTTGAACGAATTTAAAAAATTGAACAGATTTATATTTGATACGGAAACAAGATTTGAACGAGTTTTGAAAAAAACTATAATTGAACAAATTTGTATTTGAACAAAATAAAGAAATTGAACAGAAACTAGATTTGAACGGTTTAAAGGAATTGAAACATAATAGCCCTTTTGAACGATTTATTAAAATGAACAGAAAACTAGATTTTGAACGAATTTTAAAAAATTGAACATATTTATATTTGAAACGAAAAACTAGATTTGAACGAGTTTTGAAAAAACTATATTTGAACAGATTTGTATTTGAAGCTAGAGTTGAACGGTTTAAAAGAATTGAAACATAATAGCACATTTGAACGATTTATTAAAAATGAACAGAAAAACTAGATTTGAACGAATTTAAAACATTGAACAGATTTATATTTGAAACGGAAACTAGATTTGAACGAGTTAAAAAAAATATATTTGAACAGATTTGTATTTTAACGAATTAAAGAAATTGAACAGAAACTAGATTTGAACGGTTTAAAGGAATTGAGACATAATAGCCCTTTTGAACGATTTATTAAAATGAACAGAAAACCAGATTTTCAACGAATTTTAAAAATTGAACAGATTTATATTTGAAACAGAAAACTAGATTTGAACGAGTTTTGAAAAAAAAAATATTTTAACAGATTTGTATTTGAAACTAGAGTTGAACAGTTTAAACGAATTAAAACATAATAGCACATTTGAATGATTTATTAAAAATGAATAGAAAAACTAGATTTGAACGAATTTAAAACATTGAACAGATTTATATTTGAAACGGAAACTAGATTTGAACGAGTTTTGAACAAATTTATATTTGAACAGTAAGTTGGATTTGGACGAATTAAAAGGAATTGAACGAAACTAGAGTTGAACGGTTTAAAAGAATTAAAACATAATAGCCCATTTGAACAATTTATTAAAAATGAAGATTTTGTACGAATTTAAAAATTTGAACAGATTTATATTTGAAACGGAAACTAGATTTGAACAAATTTTGAAAGAAATGAAACTAGAATTGCACGAGTTTCGAACGAAAAAGTAGATTTGTACGGAAAATGGGCTAACCATTTGAACGGGGACTAGATTAGAACGGAAATTAGATTTGAGCGAGGACTAGATTTGAACGGGAACTAGAACTAGATTTGAACGAAAAATAGATTTAAATACCGGTGATTTCAACAGATTAGAAAAAAAAAAGAATAATCCCCAAAAATTGAACGCATCCAGAAACTTGAACATGTTTGTAGAGAGGCATTTTTACTAGTATTTTACTAGTTTTGTAACAAGATTTGAACAATTTGTAAAAACTCAACATGATACATTTTAGAACGAATTTTGAAAATAAGCGGTTTCTATGTGAAGTGTACATGATGTTTCCGTTGAAACCCCATTCTTATGAGGCAACAAAAAACATCAAAACAGATGTGAAAAAAGGGTAGAACAATACCACTGAAAACTAAGAAGATCCATATAATTGTTTTGCCAAAAATCCAGAAAAATGTTTGGGAAAGAGATTGAGTGGTGTTTCTCCGATAAACTGAACGAGTGTTCTACGTCTAGCTGTCTAGGGTTTATGGTATTGAACAGGTCTAGTCCTTGTCGACTGGGACGGAATATTTACACATGGATGACCCAGCAAAAAAAAGGCATCAGATAAAAAAAAGACCTAGACACTATGGCTTATCCCGCTTCTTGATCTTCTCGTACTTCTCAACTTCAATCTCGTTTTGATCTGAATAGAACATCTCATAGGCCTTAAGCATCCTGAATTTTGGGATTATATCCTACAGAAAACACAGTTTGATGATGAGGGGTCTGTACTACACAGAAAATATATCAACACCAGAAAAAAGGAAGGAAAAAAAATCAGAAAACTGATGATTACATTTGTGAAGTTTCTCATAATTTTCCCATTGAAATTTTCTGCATACAACATGACATAGGGTCCGCAGTCATGCCTACAAAAAAAAAAGAGATAGAAAAACAAAACTGAAATCAGTTAAGTTTCTAACAAAATGGCAAGCATAGAGAAGATATTTGAACATACATGACTGAGTGCCCTGGATATATAGGAGTTGATATCTTAAAACCATTCATATCTTTGCAATTTATGCCAACGTCATTGTATACAGTTTCAGATTGCAGACCTGTGAAAAGAAAATAACCATAAAAAATGTGATGATAATATAGCTGACACAAGCATTAGAGTCCACTAATTCACATGTACCGATAAGAAAATAAAACAAAAAAATAGAAAAGCATAAGGTACCAGGTTTTGTAGAAGAGTTTGTTGGGCAGCTTCTTTTGTTAAACACGCTGGGTCGAAGAAGTTGATGGTCTCAAAAAGAGCATTGACACACGCAAGAACCCAATGGTTTGACATCAGCACACTTGACTGGGATGGTATTTCCTTGGAGATATTGCTTGCAAATGAATTCTACCTCACTAATGACATCAGGATCACTGCTCTCCAGAACAAAGGGGATAGAGCTAGGTGGAAACCCAAAGACTTTGTCAACAATGTCTTTAGTAAAATAGATTTTCTTATCTTTATGTTGGAAGAAATAAGAGCCAGTTGACGGACACGATGTGTGGACAACTAACCACCGAATCAAGTGCAGATGAACCATGAGATGATCTGGTATCTTCAACAAATGATAGAGATTGTGTTTTGATATGTAACCCAACTGGATAGAATTGAATTTTTTCACAACTTTGCGAAACCTAAGGCTTGAGAACCTGTGTTTTATGGTCGGATTTGTTTGCGGGACTGCGTCAAGCATATTGTCTCCTAATAAAAACAGAGAAACATCTATCAAAAAAGAAAAAGGACTGTATACTAAAAAATATCATGACAAACGATACTAGAAATAAATGATACTGAAAAATATCATGACAAATGATACTGGAAACAAAGCACTGGATAAAAACAACATGTAGTGGTGCTTTTCATCCCTCAACACTGTCGAGCTTCTAACTGAAGAATAATAGAGAACATGCTTATTGGTAATTTAAACCTTTCCCTCCAAAAATTAACGAATCCAGTATACCTAAAACCATAAAACATCCACACAAAAATAGCATGAGACTGTCCTCTAAAAAATGTAAATGATGTTTTGTGAGCTTCTCACATGTAATAGTGAGCTTCTCCCCTCCCATCCCCTCCGTACCTACGAGCCCCCCGAATCCATCCCCACCACCCCCTCCGCACTAAAAGACGGAGTACTCATGTAGATGATGATGGAGATCTTCTCCCCATCCCCGTCCCCCTCCGCACCTAATCAAGAACCATCCCCACAAGCTTGTACACTCAAAAATACGGAACCATAGAACCTTTGAAGACATGAAACCAGTACCTATAAACCAAGAAACCTCAGATGAACGCGAAGAAAATGGCTACTACAAACATCTCGCAGATCTGTGAAGAAACCCTAGTTTACATCTCACGGATCAGCGACGAGGGTGCCGAACTGAGGAACATAGAAGTGGGAAGGGGGGGGGGGACAAGGAAGTGGATCACATACCTTGACTCGCCATCGAGAGGCGCCGACTGATAGGATCCAACTACTAATTTCTAGCAATTTCAGTGATGAACACAACGGAAACAAGCAAATTCAGAGTTCTACGCCTTTATTACAGAGGAAAGCTTGAGTTCAGCTGAATGTTTGCATACAGGCGCTACGCCAGCCAGGACATGGCGGTGGAAAGAGGGGGCAATAAACCCTAAACCTAGATAGTTCTACCCGAAGAGGGATCACAGCTTATAAAGCAACGGCGAGCTACACGACAACAGAGTGAGTGGTTGGCGCCGAAAAGCTGAATTCAAACAGCGACCTCCCGAAGCTCCTTGTCCGTTGATCGACAAATCGACGGCTGTCGATGCATCATAACGCGAAGCGGTAAGTTGCTTCGACAGACGTTGATCTGGAGATCGACGGCTAAAAAGAGTTTCGGATGAGATACAGTGACTGAATTCGCTTCTCTGTTCTTTGTCATTCTTCAGTTAACTTCAGGATCCTGACAATGCCCCCTTCTCGAGATCAGACTTGCCCTCAAGGCTGGAACTCTGGGAAGGTCTTCTGAATGAATGCAGAATCCTCCCATGTAGCTTCGTCTTCAGGCATGTTCTCCCATTTGATGAGCCACTGGACCACGGGTACACTTATGTCTCCTTGAACTCAAGGAATAAGTTTCCTCTCGAGTAATCTTTCTGGTGCTACCAGTATAGTGCCATCTGGATTGATCAGAGGGAGATGAGTAGATGGAATTGCTTTAGGGCCCAGATGCTTCTTCAGCTGGCTCACATGGAAAGAAAGATGCAGCTGACAGCCTTCAGGTAAGAGGAGCTTGTACGACACAGCCCCAATTTTTTCCAGCACCCTGAATGGACCATAGTACTTGGAGTGTAATTTCAGGCACTTGTGGATGCTCAAGGAAGTGTGTCTGTATGGCTACAACTTCAAGTACACCATATCACCCACAGCAAATTCCCTTTCTTTCCTGTTCTTGTCAGCAAAAAATTTCATTCTCTTCTGTGCCTTCTCTAGGTTAGCCTTGATCTGAGTAGATATTATCTCATTTGTCAACTGAGGAACATCAGCATCAACAGGTAATAGTGTTTCAGCTAACTGGGGTGGATCTCTCCCATACAATGCTCTAAATGGAGACATTTTCAGAGCAGTGTGAAAACAAGTGTTGTACCACCATTCAGCTAAGGCTACCCACCTATTCCATTTAGTTGGTAATTGGAAGGCCATGCACCTGAGATATTGCTCCAGACACTGATTAACTCGCTCAGTCTGACCATCTGTTTGTGGGTGGTAAGAAGTACTAAAATTCAATTTGACCCCAAGAGATTTGAAGAGAGATTGCCACAATTTACTAGTAAAAATTCTGTCTCTGTCAGTTACCATCACAGAAGGCAAGCCATGTAATTTGAAGATGTTTTCCTGAAATGCCTTAGCCACTGTTTGCACTGTGATAGGGTGTTTCATTGGGATGAAGTGAGCATACTTAGTAAATCTGTCGACCACTACTAGGATCATGTCCTTATTGTCAGACATTGGCATTCCTTCAATGAAATCCATACTAATATGGCACCAAGCCATGTCAGGTACAGGTAATGGCTGTAGTAAAACAGGATACTTACAGTGTTCAGGTTTGTTCAGTTGGCAGATTGGGCAGTTTTTAACAAATTCCACTACTGACTGCTTCATGCCTTGCCACGCAAACAACAATTTCATTCTTTGGAAGGTAGCTCTTTCACCAGAATGACCCCCCAATTCAGAATCATGCATAGCAGAGATTAGCTTACTGCGCAAAGGAGTGCTACTGCCAATAACAATCTTGTTTTTGTACCTGAGTAGGCCATGAGAAAATGTATAATGCTGGACAGCAGTTGGAGAGATAGCTAGCTGTGAAATCAATTCCTTGCATTTAGTATCTTCTTTGTAGCTGGCAATAACTTCAGTTACCCATACAGGCTGTACAGAAGATTTAAATAGAGCATGAATATGGTGTTTCACCCTGGATAATGCATCAGCAACTCTGTTTTCTTTCCCTTTTTTGTATTCCACAACGTAATTGTAGCCCAGCAATTTCACTAGTAATTTGTGCTGGATTCCTTCAGTCAATTTCTGTTCTTGAATATATTTTAAACTCTGCTGATCAGTTCAGATGATGATAGAAGAAGCTGCAAAGTAGTGCTTCCACTTCTTTAGCGCTTCAATTATAGCCAGTGTCTCTTTATCGTAAGTGGACATAGCAGCTGCTTTAGGGCCAATGGCTTTGCTAAGAAATGCAATGGGCCTGCCCCCTGCATTAAAACAGCACCAATACCATAACCACAAGCATCAGCTTCCAACACAAATGGTGAACTGAAATCAGGTAATGCCAGAACAGGTGCTTGTGTCATTTTCTCCTTGAGCACATCAAATGCTATTTGCTGCTCTTCACCCCAGATAAATCCTTCCTTTTTCAAAGCCTGGAACAGGGGTCTGCAAATAAGGCCATAGTTCTTGATAAATTTTCTGTAATATCCAGTCATGCCCAATATCTGTCTCAGCTCAGTTAGATTTGTTGGCTGGGGCCATTTCACCATTGCTTCAACTTTTGTTGGATCAGTAGCTACTCCTTGTTCACTGATAATGTGACCTAAGTATTCCACTTGCTTTTGGGCAAAAGCACATTTGGAGAGCTTAGCACAGAGCTGATTTTTTCCTTAAAGCCAGGAATATTTCTCTCAAGTGTGTCTTGTGTTCTTGCAGTGATGAGCTGTAAATCAGGATATCATCAAAGAAAACCAGAGCAAATTTTCTGAGAAAAGGAGCTAGAATAGTGTTCATCAGCCTCTGGAATGTAGCAGGTGCATTTGTGAGCCCAAAAGGCATAACCAAGTACTCATAATGGCCCATGTGTGTGGAGAATGCTGTTTTATCCACATCTTTTTCATCCATTCTTATCTGATGGTAGCCACTTCTAAGGTCAATTTTTGAAAAGACCTTTGCTCCATGCAATTCATCTAATAAATCATCAATAACAGGAATAGGGTATTTGTTCTTAATTGTTTGTGCATTGACCTTTCTGAAATCATTCACTACCCTCCAAGTAGTATCTTTCTTTTTCACCAACAGTGCAGGAGAGGAATAGGGACTGCAACTGTCTCTGATCACATTTTTCTGGAGTAATTCCTTGATTATTTTCTCCATAGCATCTTTCTGGTGGTGTGGTAGTCTATAAGATCTTTGATTCACCACTTTAGCATCAGGAACTAATGGAATGGTGTGATCACAGCTTCTTTTTGGAGGTAATGCAGTTGGTTCAGCAAAGATATCCTGGAACTCTTCTAGTAAAGGAGCTATCTCAGGATGGACAATAGTGCTATCCATCTCCTGTGTACTCTGCTGGTGCAGCAGAAGAAATACTCCACCCACAGCTTGCTGCAGCAGCTTGTTAACCTCAGTGCTCTGCTTGATTTGACTTGTAACAGGAAGGCTTTCGTCCACAAAACTGTGAGAAGACCCATCAGGTAGTGTTACTTTCATGACCATTGTTTTGTAATTCAGCTCCACAGGGCTATTAGTATACATCCAATCTGCACCCAGAATTAGATCATATCCCTTTAACTGCAGCAGCCTGAAATCGGTGGAGAAGTGCACACCCTGAATATCATACTTGCAGTTGGGAGAAACAAATTCAGTGTAAATTGTTTCACCATTAGCCACTTTCACCTTTAACTTAGCACTAGGAGCAACCTGACAAGATGCTATGCTAGCAAACTGTGGTGTCATAAATGTAGTAGTACTACCAGTATCAACTAGTGCTGTTGCCATTTTACCATTAACACACACATTCAGTGTAAATGTATTTTTCCTTGAATCCAGACCCAATAAAGCATGCATAGAAATTACCAATTCCTGGTCAGGAGGTGGCTCTGCTGTCTTAATGATATCACCATCATCTGTTTCAATGATAAACACAGTACCATTAGGAGGGGCCTCACTGGCTTGCAGTGCGTGTATCTGTGCTTTTTGAGTCATTTTGCACTTTGCCTTGTGGCCAGGGAACCAAGGCTCCTTGCACCTGTAGCAATTCCTGTTCAACTTAGCCTCTTCAATGACAACAGCCAGAGGAGTGAGTGCCTTAAAAGGTTCAGCAGTTGTCTGCTTTTTTACATAGGGTTGGCCCTGATAAAATGGTGCTCTCTTTGTAATATTGGTTTGCTCAATTCTTCTGGCCATCCACATGGCTTCTTGCATGTCTTTAGGTTTGTGGCATTGCAAGTGATTGTTGATATACTCAGTAAGGCCAGAAATGAAGCTATTGAGGAAGTAATCTTCAGATAGAGCTGTGTTATCACGCCTCATGAGATTCATACACTGCTCAAACTGCATAATGTACTGTGAAACAGATCCTTTCTGTGTTAATGCATGGAAGTTCCTGATAGTGTCACAGATGGATGCCTCTGCAAATCTATCACTCACTAATCTGCAAACACGGTGCCAGGGCAAATTACCAGGCTGAATGCCTGTACTGCGCCACCACTGAATTGCAGGTCCTTTCAGGTAAGTTGTTGCAATTTCTGTCCTTTGTTCCAGGGGAGTTCTGGCAGCATCAAAGTACTGCTCAATGATCTGAATCCACGAATCAGCATCTTCACCAGAAAATTCAGGAATATTCATTCTAGCTGGCTTGACAGTTGGTGACATCCTTCTATTGTCAGGCTGCTGAAACAAGGCTCTGTTTCTGGGCTGCATGTCCCTTCTGTCCTCCTCATCCTGTATTTGTATCAAGTTCTGCTGCAAAGGTACCTCATTTACTTGCTGTTGTGGTTGCTGCTGAGGCACAAGAGGTCTCTGGTTAGGATGCCTGTAAGGAACTTTAGGTGTGCCATCTAAATTTAGTTCCTTTCCATTTGCATCATGAAGGGCTGCCTGTCCAATTGGCTTCACCACTGTGACCGTAGGCTTGTGCAACAATTGGGTAACACTCCCTTGTGCAGGTGAATCCACCACACCATCAGCTGCCGGAGGAGAGTCAGTTTGCGGCATAGGTAAAGCAGCTAGCAACTTGTCCAAACTGGCCTGAATTGTGTCGAAATTATCTTGGATGCTGACAAAGTTTTCTTCTACCTTTTCTTGAAACACAGTGAAATCTTGCTTATCTTCATCACGGACTCGCTGGAGGGTCTTGACATCAAGAAGAAGCGATTTCAACTCCAGAGACGCTGTGTTGTCCGTCGACGAGTCCGAGGGCTTCGTCATGATTCTACCGCCGCCGGTCACCGCCACCAACGCCAATCCAAACGCCTCCCAAGACACGCAAAATAGGGTGGGATGGGTGGGATTTTACAGCGAAGGAAGGAATCCTAAGCAACCAGATCCGTACCTGATCCGTTTCCGAGCAGTGCCGCCGCCGCCAAGCCGCCTCCCAGCTCCGAGTCGACGAGCTACACACCGCCGCCGGGATCGGAAGCAACCGAGAAGGATTTCACGAGAGATCCCAACTTCTCTTCGCTCCAGATCTAGTCGCCACCAAGAACCGTATGGCTCTGATACCACTTGATAGGATCCAACTACTAATTTCTAGCAATTTCAGTGATGAACACAACGGAAACAAGCAAATTCAGAGTTCTACGCCTTTATTACAGAGGAAAGCTTGAGTTCAGCTGAATGTTTGCATACAGGCGCTACGCCAGCCAGGACATGGCGGCGGAAAGAGGGGGAATAAACCCTAAACCTAGATAGTTCTACCCGAAGAGGGATCACAGCTTATAAAGCAACGGCGAGCTACACGACAACAGAGTGAGTGGTTGGCGCCGAAAAGCTGAATTCAAACAGCGACCTCCCGAAGCTCCTTGTCCGTTGATCGACAAATCGACGGCTGTCGATGCATCATAACGCGAAGCGGTAAGTTGCTTCGACAGACGTTGATCTAGAGATCGACGGCTAAAAAGAGTTTCGGATGAGATACAGTGACTGAATTCGCTTCTCTGTTCTTTGTCATTCTTCAGTTAACTTCAGGATCCTGACACCGACGCCCGACCAGTACCGCCAGGAGAAGTGAGGAACTCCATGATGGATTCGGGACAACAGAGGAAGAAAGAGAAACAGAAAGAAGCTACCCGAAGAAAGGAAATATGGGCCGGCCCATATGCGACCCGGGGGGGGGGGGGGGGGTACGCGGAGCTTTGCACGCTCCGCGTTACGCGGGGTATAGGGTTTGCCGGGTGGCGGCGGCCGGCTGCTCTCGGGATGATGTTGGTGCTGGCTGCACCATGGAATGGGCTTTAGGGTTCATCGATGGTTGCTGTTTGAACGGCCCAATAATAAAAAATAAATAAAGGACTCGATAAAAGAAGCCAAATCCTATATATCGCCCCGCAGCGACGCGTCGCGGGAGCGTCGCCTGAAGGCTCCCAGTGATGGACCGGCCCATGCGCTGAAGTTTTTTTTTTCTCTGCTGTTTTTTTTCTTCTCTGATTTTTCTTTTCTTTTCTATTTTCTTTTCTGTTATTTCTTTTTCTTTTGTTTTTCTGTTTCCTTTTTTGTTATTTTCTTTTTTTCGTTATCAGATTTAAAAAATGATCGAATTAAAAATTGTTTATTTTTATTTTTATTTTTTTGTCACCAACATTTTCCGTTCACTTTTAAAATCGTTCAAAAATTATTTTCGTTCACCGACATTTTTTATCACCTTTAAAATCATTGAAAAATATTTTCGTTCACCGACCTTTTTTGTTCACTTTTGGAAAATCGTTCAAAATAATTTTCTGTTCACTTTCAAAATACTTTCGTTCACCGAAATTTCCCGTTCACTTTGGAAATCGTTCAAAAATAATTTTCGTTCACCGACATTTTCCGTTCACTTTCAAAATATTTTCGTTCACTGAAATTTTCCGTTCACTTTGGAAATCGTTCAAAAATAGTTTTCGTTCACCGATATTTTCTGTTCACTTTCAAAATATTTTCGTTCACCGACATTTTCCGTTCACTTTGGAAATCGTTCAAAAATAGTTTTCGTTCACCAACATTTTTTGTTCACTTTCAAAATTATTCAAAAATAGTTTATGTTCACCGATATTTTTTTCACTTTCAAAACTGTTAAAAAATAGTTTATGTTCAAATTTGAAAGATATTCAGACTTTTAAAATATATTCAGATATCTAAAAACGTAAAAAGAAAAAAAGGAAACAGAAATGTTTATATAAAACGAAGAGCGAAGAAAAATCTTCCCTGTTATTGGGCCCGCGAAATTGCGGCCCAACTACTCTTCCCTTCAGACGGCTCGGGGCTGATGCGTCGCTAAGGAGCGATGTATAGCACCTCCCATAAAAGAAGAGGCTAAGGATTGGAACTCGGCATGCTCAAAAAATACTTTAACTTGCATGAATGAACCACCACGTTCGTTGCGCATTCCATTCACATGTGGTACGCGTTCCCATACTTGAAGGAACAAAGTGAATCTGTATACCCTCCTCACTCCACAGCTTTTGAAAATACCGTACCATGTTCCCTACGTTCCGGGAACTTGGCTGCTAAGGGCCGTGAAGCACGGCGCAGCAGCCCAATAACGACCCAGCCAGCCTAGATTAGTTTCCACTCAGACAGGCAGACAGAGAGGGAGAGAGAGCAAGGAATTTTTTTATTTTATGATTTTTCGAAAATAAATCACCGATCTAAAAAAAAATCAGTTTTAGCCACCAAACGCTATTTGAATTAGCGGTTTAAAAGAAATCACTAGTTGAATTTGCAGTTTAGCTTATAAATCACAGTTTGAATCTACGTTTACACTAAAAGCTGTTTGAAACTATGTCAAGACATGCCACGTAGGCAGTTGGAGGCCCTCCCGCCTCCTGGATTCAAAAAACTCGTTGAAAGAGCGGTTAGCTGTCGGCGCACGGGCCCCACAGACCAAACCGCTCGTTGAAACAGCGGCAGGGTGTCGGCACCTGGGCCCGGGCAGCCAAACCGCTCTTTGAAACAACGGCAGGGTGTCGGCACTGTTGGGAATATGCCCTAGAGGCAATAATAAAAGAGTTTTATTGGCATATTCATGTATATGATAATAGTTTATTAACCATGCTATAATTGTATTAAAGGGAAACATAATACATGTGTGGTATATAAACACCCAGGTCCCTAGTAGCCTCTACTGGACTAGTTCGTTGATCAAGAGATGGTTAGAATGTTTCCTAACCATGGGACTCATTTCAGTTGCTTGATAACGGAGTTAAATCATTGGGTGAATGACTTGATGGACATACCCAATAAATAAAGTGGTTGCAACTAATCGTGTCACAGAGTTTGTTGTCAACACTTTAGTATTGCCAAGTATAGTTTCCTTAGACCATGAGATTATGCCACTCCCGTTTATCGGAGGAATACTTTGTGGGCATCAAACGTCATCTCGTAAAAGGGTGATTATAAAGGTGTTTTCTGTCAGGTATCTCCAAAGGTAAATTGTTGGGTGTCATGTATCAAGAGTGGGATTTGTCCGCCCGTGTGACGGTGTTTGATATCTCTGGGCCCTTCTTGGTAATATAGCATCTGGAAGTTTGCAAACACGTGATTAGGAGTAATCACAGTGATACTATATTATGGACGAGTAAAGAGACTTGACCGGTAACGAGATTAAACCAAACATGGAGATGTTAACGATTAAATCTCGGGCAAGTAAATATCATGAGACAAAGGGAATCGGATACTAGATTGAGAATCTCTTGGGCATAGTGGTTCAATCGATAAGTACTCGTTGATAACGTAGGGATTAAATATGGACGTCCCGGTCCCGCTATTAAATCATTGATGGAGATCATGTCTACGTTATCTCGAACCCGTCGGGTCACACACTTAAAGTTCCAATGAAGCTAGAGTTAGATGATTTAAATGATGAATATGAATGGTGATTCATTGGAGTCTCGGATTTGATCCCGGACATCACGAGGAGATCCGGAAGAGTCCGGAGAATAAGATTCATATATGGAAAGTGGTTTTCAGAGGATTCGGAAAGGTTCCGGAAATTATGTGATAGGCATCGGAAGGTTCCAGAACATTCTAGAAGAGTATAGAAGTGGGACCACATGTTGATGTGGGGCCCATGTGGACAAAGTGGGGGCAGCCACCATGGGTGGTGCGCCGCACCCCACCAAGCCCACATGGGCCAGGCCGACTTGGGGGGGGGGGGGAACCGAGTCCTAGTTGGACTAGGTCGGTTCACCCGTTTTGGAAAGGGAGCCCAAGTCCGAGCCCGTTTCGGACTCGGCTTGGGGGCCAAG
Source organism: Poa pratensis (assembly GCA_947311845.1). NCBI lineage: Eukaryota > Viridiplantae > Streptophyta > Magnoliopsida > Poales > Poaceae > Poa > Poa pratensis. The sequence continues at coordinate 6,602,028 of CAMZMU010000090.1, forward strand.
TTTGGCCGGCCGTGTAACATCCCAAAAATTGTAACCCAGCTTTATTAGTCAAAAATGTGGGCAAACAAAAACTTTTTTTTTTGTGTGCTTGCTTGTGTTTGCTTGTTTGTGTTGGTTGTTTGCTAAAAGAAATTTATGAAGAAAAGAAAAGAAACACAACAAAAGGTTTCCCACATAAAATCATGTGACAAAAGTCACACAAATTTTATCTTATTAAGAAAATCAAATTTTATTTTCAAAACAAAACTTCAGTGGGGTGACAGGATGATCACTCCTACTTTACCCTTACATTCTTTTCCCTCTCTCTATTTTAAATTCTATTCTAAATTCTATTTTCAAAATTCCAAATGTTTCTTTAACTTTGGAAAACCATCAAGAACACCAAGATGCACTTCAAGAATAAATAATCCAGTGGTACCACAAACCTTGGAAAAATATTTTGAAGCAAACCATGGAAAGAATTTCAGAAAATTCAAATTTGAACTTGGTTCGGGAATTTGGTCGAGCACATGGTGATCACCACCATGTTCATCTCTAACCTGAAAATCCAATCCAAAATTGGAGCTCGATTCAGTGCAATCAAGTAGTCCAGTAGCTTCCACTCCCTCACCTCACCTCACTCACTGGAAGGACGATGAAGAGACGCGCTCGTTGACTCCAGAGGAAGCAGGCCGAAGCTCCACGCCATTGCCATCCTCGGAGCTCGGCCGCACGGGTCATCTCCGTGGAGGGAGCAGACGCAACGCTGAGACGACGCCACGCCATGCCCGCCACACCACCCAACTCCCTCTGCTCCTGCCCGACGAGACCACACCGCCGCAGAAGACCTCTGGCGTGCGCACCGTCCGTGCCAGAGCACGCCGCGCGTCATGGCGACGCCGAGGTCAACGGAGAGCGCCGCACGCCTCCGCACTGCCCCACCTCACCCCTCGTGTTCCATCTGCTTCACCGCAACGCCACGAGCACCACAGCCCCCTCTTCGGTGAACCCTATCACACCCTACCACCTCCAGTGCACGCGCCCGTGCTCGCCGTACGCCATGGCGAACAGAGCACGGCACCGCAAGCTCGCGCGCAACCTCTGCTTCCCCTCGACCACCCGACCGCACCTGCAGCAGCCCCTAGCTCACCGCAACCTCCCAGACCCTCCAGACGGACACCGCACCTCTCCTACCCCCTCTGCACTTCCGTGCCATTGATGGCCGTGGGAGAGCTCCGCTATAAAAACCACCCCGCACCCCCTCTCTTCTCCACACATCGCCAGCACTTCCCCCTCACACCCCTCACACCCGTGCATCGCCAGGAGGGCGAGCACGCCACCACAGCCATCGTGCACAAGCTCGGCTGTGCACTGCCGCACCGAAGAAGAGGTCGATCACGGCCGCGCCGTGCTGTGCTCCCCCTCTCTCTTCTCTGCACTGCAACAGCCTCACCATTACCACCGCACCCTCCCGCACTCACTGCCTCTTTGTTTCGTGCCCAGGAGCGACGCAGGGGACTCGCCGGAGTTGGAGCACGGCCGAGGAAGCTGCGGAGCTCGCCGCCGACGAACCAGACCTCCCCAGCAAGCACCAGTCCTCCAGCGACCTTCCCTGAGCCTCCGCCGTCGATCACAGCCTCGCCGCATCTACCCGAGCCCTCTAGGTGAGCCCTTGACCCACCTCGCCGTCGCCGGAGCCACGGCACCGTCGTGCTCCGGTACTCGCCGGTGCGATAGAACCTCAGCCGTTGGATTTAAATCCAACAGTAGCTTACCGCTTCGTCTCGTTAAGACACCGACAAGCGGGACCCACACGTCAGACTTTTAAACTTTTCCAGCGCGGGAACATTTTCCCGTTGAGTCACTGATGTGTAGGCCCCACATGTCATATTTCTCCACATTATCCAAATCAATTAGATTTTCTAAATTTAAAATCCAGAAGGATTCAGTACTGGTCTGAACTTTGAAATTCAATATCTCGAGTTCTATAAATCCAAATAAATCAAGTCAAAATGTTCTGGAAAGCTTATAAAATTCTTTAACTCACCAAAGTGGTCTCATCTCATTTAGTTAAATAACAAAAGAGTATTAGTAAAAATGCCACAGAAGGTTTAAAACACCAAACTAGTAGTTTCTGGAGTTGTATTAGTCCAAACCACTTGAAACCAATTTTGGTAGCTTTGTATTAGGATCCTTTAGCTCCCCAAATTTTGGTAGAATTAATTGAGTAGTGTAAACTCCTTAGCCTTTGGTTGAACTTCAGTGCACCCTTCTGCACTAAACCAATTAGTGTGAATTAATAGTAGGTCCAATTAAACTAAAACCAATTTTGTTAGGTCACATACAACCAAGGTTAGTTATCCCTAAAAGGATTTAATTTTTGGAGCAACCTAAATTGTTTGGTAGCTAAAACTTGATTAAAAACCTTCTGAACTAAAACAATGTGTAGGGAGTTTGGTAACTCCAAATGACCCCAATCCAATTGGGTGATCTTCTACACATCAGTAGCTATCCATAGAATTTTAGTTTGAAATTTTGTGACCAACATAGATTAAATGGTGAATTAATTGGTGTACAACTAGTTTCTGCCTTAGTTTGAAAACAATTAAATAAAGATTAATTCAATTAAATTAAAACCACCTTGTGTTGCTTGATGTGTGCAGTAGCTAATTATAGCATTTGTGATTGTAATGATGTGATGATGCTTTAGTTAGAGTAGTAATTGTTTGTCTTGCTTGTTTAACGTTTAGACGATACCGTTGACGGATTTATCGAAGAAGGAGGTTTCGTTGAACCCGAAGATCAGGACCAGTACCACTGTGTTGAACAAGGCAAGCTACTTCACTGAGCTTGCATTTATATACATCTATTTTAGTCTCAAGAGTTATTCCAAGAAATCAATGATTTTAGAAAAACCCCTTTTGCAAAATACCTGAAAACTATTTTGCCACCTTATGTAGAAGTATAAAGTAGTTTAAAACTATAAGTTGGGAAAAACAATGTTTTTCAAAACTCCTTTGAAGGTACTTGGATGAAGGTGAAATGCCGAAAGGTCGGTATTAAGTTGGAAATGGTGGTGTTGTTTTGGAAAAGTGCACATTGTGTCCTAATACTATGGCGACCAACCAATAACCGGTGCGACCACATTTACCCACATATGGGCAAGGGCGTAGTCATATAATTTGCTCGTGTTAGTACTGGATGCCTCAATAACGAGGATAACCTCGTTCCATGAGGGGATGGTCTGAGGACCTACCCCCTGACCTGGGTCCTCTTAATAGAAGTCTACCGGAAGCCGGTATGAGCGTAAAGAAGAAAGAGGATTGAAGGGCTCCCTTGGGTCCGCCGGACAGAACTACGAGTCCTCACACTTAGTTTCTGAGGATTTAAGTGTCGATGGAAAGTGTCGTAGAGGCAGGGTCCTATACTAGCATGAGCAAAGGACAGGCTATGGCCGGGAACTCAACTTCGCATACCTCTGGTATGGCGGGACGTGGCTGACACGATGAGTGACCGGATGGGTGTGGGAAAAGCGTGCTACCTCTGCAGAGGGTAAAACTATTCGAATAGCCGAGTCCTCGGATATGGACAGTTGGGAGGCTGTCTTAAGACCATGTGCAAGTTTTATAAAATATTGAGTTTTGAAAGGAAAATGAAGTGGAAAGGATTGCATACCTGTACCAATGAGTTGGTACGAGGTTGTGATGGGTTTGGAACCATGATTGGGATATGGTTGGATACCGGAGGAGTTTCGGGGAAACAGCTAAAATGATGTCTTCTTAAAGGATAGTTATAAACTTCTTCTCACCCCTTTTCAGAAAGATTTTGAGAGTTTTCAAATATAAGTTTAAGAAATAAAACAAACTAGTGCTTACTCAGTTGGGGTAGTTTGCGAGTACAATCAAATGTACTCATATTGGTTTCGTCCCTGGCTATTGTCTTAGCCAGATTTCGAGGAGCCCTACGTTGAAGAGGAGTTCGGCGACGTCTATGCGAACTAAGATCTTCATAAGTCAGCTGCCTGTCGGGTGTGTTAGGATGGATTAGCCCTACTACCGTAGCTTCCGCTGAATAAAGATGATTTGGCCCTTGAAGGCACCTATGTATAATTAGGCCAGTATGGCCATGTGTGTAAGACTTGAAACTCGGTATTGTATGGATGTAAACTTTGATATTCAGTTCGGATTATGTGCAACGACATACTGATCACGGGATCGTTGTGTTAAGCATAATCGGGTATTTCGGACGGCTAGTCCGGGGTCCCCACAGAGCTGGTATCAGAGCCATCCTGACTTTAGGAGACCTTAGTTAACATGGGCGTTAGTTAGGAGTACAAAAGTTAATTTCTAAAACAAGGAAGTGAAGTATTTTCGAAAATTTCTTATCTCCCCAACCCTTCCATTTATGTAAAAACCTTATACTCATTAAGAGTTGTCTTTTCTTGAACCCTTAAAATTTTGCACACTTGTCTCCATTAAGTTTACATTTGATACTCATGTCACTTAACTAACTTAAAATTTTGCTTAAACTTGTAGATGGCACCCAACGTCACCGAGTTCGTCCAAGTTAGGAAGGACGGCCTGCTGATGTTCGAGCAGGACTTGTACGAGTTGAGCCAGACTTTGGGACGCCCTGTTCCAGAGTTTGAGGGAACTCAGGTCGATTCCCTCGGTGATGGGAACCTGTCCTGGCTCATCAAGTCGTCCGTCCGAGGCAGGATTCAGCCACCCCGCTCCAAGGACTTGGTCTACTCCACGATGGACACTACTTGGGTTGACGGTCTGACCCGAGTTATGCAGAGGCTGCTAGCCCGCCTTTGTGAGGAGCACAAGGACGAGCTGGTTGGCACTCGTTTCCAGTACTTCGGGAGACGTGACGATGAGGGAAACCCCACCTACCCCGCGCAGCACACTCTCTTCGGCGAGTACATCACCGACATGGAGGTGCTACTTCACGACACCCAGGAGAACCTGCGCGATGCTAGACTCAAGGTTCACTTCCAGCGTAGCTCCCTCGACGATGCCCGAGTCCGTGAGACCCAGCTGAAGTGGGAGAATGACAATCTCCGCCTGAAGCTGGCCCGTCAGAGGAGGACTATCGTCAGGCTCCGCAAGAAGGTAGCAGAGCAGAACGAGATGATAGACGAGATGGAGGAGGAGGGCGAGGATCTCCGCAAGGAGAACAGTGCCTTCATCAGCGATGATGAGGACTACTTAGAGGAGATGGACTATGAGGAGGAGGACGACGAGGAGGAGTTAGTTGACGAGGAGGAGGAGCCGTCTGAGCCAGTTCTCGAGGAGGAGGATCCCGAGGAGCCACCCTACGACTCAGACGTTGAGATCGTCGAGCCTGAGGTTCCACCTCAGTAGTTGAGCGACGAGAGCACTACCTAGGACTGTGTCGACCCCCTATGCGAGTAGAGTTTATGTGTTGGTTCCTAGAGAAACCATGTTGTATGTACATTAGGTGTAGTAGGATGTTGTAAGCTTGATGTGTGAACTCCTTGATGTGATGATTGTGTTGAATAAATGTGATGGTCTTGTTTGACTAGTGTTTCATCAACCACCCCCTTTGTGACTTCATCGTTAGCCAAAGCCTTTTTGCCTTGCCTCTTATATCGTATCTATTCCAGGATGACGAACACTCGCCACAACCAGCACGCGACACCCCACCACCGCCGGAACCCACCGCTGCTCAACTGCTTGCGATCATCATGGAGGATCGCCAAGCTGCCCGGGAAGAGCGTCAAGCTCATCTCGCCGCCCTGCAGCAACTTGCTGCTGCCCACGCCAACCAGAACAACAATGGTGGCAATGGCAATGGCGACGAGGGTGGAAACCAGCGCTCTACCCTGAGTGACTTCCAGAAGACCACACCGCCCACCTATTCCAAGGGACTTCACCCCTGGAAGCAGATGACTGGATCCGCACTATTGAGAACAACCTGGAAGTTGCCTCGGTAGGAGAGAATGAGAAGGTCCTGTATGCTACCCACTACCTTGCTGGACCTGCAAGAGCTTGGTGGGAAACTACCAAGACCTCCAGCAAGCGGCATGTCATTACCTGGGAGGAGTTCAAGGACAAATTCCGCAAGAAGTTCACTTCTAGCGGTCTTCTCGAGAGGAAGAAGGATGAGTTCCGTAAGCTAAGGCAGGCAGGCAGAGATGTGGTTGGTTATCTGGATGAGTTTACCGATCTTGCTCGGTATGCTCCTGAAGATACCGACACGGAAAAGAAGAAGATGGAGCGCTTTCTGAACGGACTCCATGATGAGATGCAATGTGCCTTGGTTGTCCATGACTTCCGTGATCTGGAGTCACTAGTGGACAAGGCCATTCAGCTGGAGACCAAGCGCAAATCCATGTTTGAAGGCCGCAAGAGAAGGATGAATATTCAGGAAGGTTCCAGCAGCCAGAAACCCGCACCTTCCAGCCAGCACCCAAGCCAGTTTATCGACCACCCCCAGCTCCACGTCCCAACTATCCCAACCGTCCCAACACAACAACAATGTCCCCCGCCCAAACACCAACAACAACTACCACCCCAATGGCAACAATCGTCCCGGAGGAAACACCCACACTTTTACCCCTATGCCAGTGTTGTCTGCTTTGAATGCGGCAACAAGGGTCACTACTCCCGAGACTGCCCCAATCCCAAGAGGAACGTTCAGCGCCCCAATGCACCAGCACCCAACTTGGACAAGGCCGTAATGGAAATGGAAACGGCAAGAATGCTGCACCCCGTGGCAATGCTGCTGTTGCAAGAGGCCGTCTGAACCACATCAACACTGAGAAGCCCAGGAAGCGCCAGATGTTGTGCTGGGTACGTTCCTTGTCAACTCAGTACCTGCAACTGTTGTTTGATTCTGGTGCTACCCATTCCTTTGTTACCAAGGAGTTTGTTGTTAAGGGAGGTCTAGTCGGGAGTCTCTTGTCCAAACCCCTGCTTATACAAACCCCAGAGTTCCTAGTAGAGACCAAGCTGTTTTGCCCGACGTCTCTCTTGAGATCAAAGGAGAAAACTTTCCAGCTGACCTAATCATCTAGGAACCAGGCATAGATATCATTCTGGGTATGAATGGTTAGCAAAGTATCATGGTCGTATCGACTGTGCCAGAAGAGCAGTATCTCTCACCACAGACCAAGGAGAAGTGGAGTATGCATCACAAGCCAACCAATCCCAACCCTGTGCATGAAGGTATAGCCCGACCAGCTCTAGATGAGATCCGTGTTGTCCACCTATTCAAGGATGTTTTCCCGGAGGAATTGCCTGGTATGCCACCAGACCGGGATATTGAGTTCGTGATTGAACTTATTCCTGGAACAGCCCCTATATCCCAGAGACCCTACCGGATGAACCCAGAGGAACTGGTGGAATTGAAGAAGCAGTTAGCTGATCAGCTCAGCAAAGGTCTGATTCGCCCAAGTGCATCACCTTGGGGATCACCTATCATCTTCGTGGACAAAAGAGACGGTACCACACGCCTGTGTGTGGATTATCGCAAGCTCAATGATGTAACCATCAAGAACAAGTACCCCTGCCCAAGATCGAGGATCTGTTCGATCAGATGAACGGAGCCCGAGTCTTTTCTAAGATCGATCTTCGGACAGGTTATCACCAGTTGAAGATTCGAGAGTCTGACATTCCCAAGACCGCCTTCACCACCCGATACGGATTGTTTGAATACACCGTTATGTCCTTTGGCTTGACCAATGCCCTGCTTATTTCATGAATCTCATGAATAAGATTTTCATGGAGTACCTCGACAAGTTCGTGGTTGTCTTCATTGATGATATCCTTATCTACTCCAAGACTGAAGAAGAGCATGCTGAACATCTGCGTCTAGTTTTGGAGACCCTCAGAGAACACCAACTATATGCCAAACTTAGCAAGTGTGAATTTTGGCTAAGTGAAGTGGCATTCCTCGGACATGTTGTGTCTGCAGGAGGAATCTCTGTTGACCCCGAGAAAATCAAAGCCATTCTAGACTGGAAATCACCCACCAGTGTAACGGAAATCCGAAGTTTTCTCGGACTCGCAGGTTATTACCGCAAGTTCGTTGAAGGATTCTCCAGTATAGCCAAACCCATGACCCAGTTGTTGAAGAAGGATAAGAAGTTTGAATGGACCCAGAAGTGTGAAGATAGTTTTCAAGAACTGAAGAAGAGACTGACTTCAGCCCCAATCCTAGTCATGCCAGACGTCACCAAGAGTTTCGACGTGTATTGCGATGCTTCACGTCTCGGACTTGGTTGCGTTCTGATGCAAGAAGGAAAAGTTGTGTCGTACCTGTCTCGACAGTTGCGACCGCATGAGGAGAATTACCCAACCCATGATCTGGAATTAGCAGCTGTGGTTTTTGCTTTGAAAACATGGCGACCCTATCTTGTGGGTCATCGCTGCGAGGTCTATACAGATCACAAAAGCTTGAAGTACATTTTCACTCAGAAGGAGTTGAATCTGAGGCAGAGAAGGTGGATGGAATTGATTAAGGACTATGATGTCGGAATTCATTACCATCCCGGAAAAGCCAATGTGGTAGCCGATGCCCTAAGCCGGAAGCCCTGCACCCTGAATACCCTAATCCAAGCAGAACAACCAGCCTTGTTTAAGGAGTTCGAAGATTTCGGACTTGAATTGGTTAGCCATGGATATCTTGCCAACCTGGAGTTAGCCCCAACCCTGTTGGACCAAATCAAAGAGGCCCAGAAGGGTCATGAGAGTATCGAGGGAATTAAAAAGAAGCTATCCCTCGACAAAGCACCTGGTTTTGCCGTAGATGCTGAAGGAGTTCTGAAATTCAAAGGACGCCTATGTGTGCCCGATGATAAGGAACTCAAGGGTCTGATCCTGAAAGAAGCCCACGATACCCCATACTCGATCCACCCCGGAGGAACCAAGATGTACCAAGATCTTCGTGAGAAGTTTTGGTGGCATGGAATGAAGCGAGAGATTGGTTCTTTCGTGGCCAAATGTGATATCTGTCAGCGAGTCAAAGCAGAGCACCAGCGCCCTGCAGGATTGCTCCAACCCCTTAAGACCCCCGAGTGGAAATGGGATGAAATCGGAATGGATTTTATTACCGGACTTCCTAGGTCAAACCGAGGCCATGACTCAATCTGGGTCATCGTTGATCGGCTGACCAAAGTTGCCCATTTTATCCCCGTCAAACCACTCACACTGGATCACAGTTAGCAGACTTGTATATGTCCCGGATAGTAAGCCTGCACGGAGTGCCTAAGAGAATTGTATCTGACAGAGGCACGCAGTTCACCTCACGGTTCTGGAAAGCTCTTCACGAAGCCCTCGGAACCCACTTATCTTTCAGCACAGCCTATCACCCTCAGACCGGAGGACAGACTGAGCGAGTAAACCAGATTCTGGAAGATATGCTTCGTGCATGTGTCCTAGCCTATGGCTCTAAATGGGAAGATTGTCTTCCATTTGCAGAGTTTTCCTATAACAATAGTTATCAGTCCAGCCTGCAAATGGCCCCATTTGAAGCACTTTACGGCAAGAAGTGTCGTACACCTTTGAACTGGTCCGAGACCGGAGAAGGAAAAGTGTTTGGACCAGATACCCTCCGTGAAGCCGAGGAGCAAGTCCAACTTATCCGTGAACGTCTCAAAACGGCCCAATCCCGTCAGAAAAGTTATGCTGATCCCAAGCGTCGTGACGTCACCTTTCAACCTGGAGATTTTGTCTATCTTCGGGTGACACCACTCAAAGGGATGCAACGTTTCCATGTCAAAGGAAAGTTGGCACCCAGATATATCGGACCTTTCAAGATTCTTGCCCGTCGCGGAGAGGTAGCCTATCAGTTAGAGTTGCCCCCAGAATTATCGGAATTTCATGATGTCTTCCACATCTCTCTGCTCCGGAAGTGTCTTGAAGTTCCTGACCAACCAGACGTGTTCAAGAACATTGACCACCACTCCATCGACCTGAACCATGATCTGACTTATCGTGAGAGACCGGTCAAAATTCTCGACGAAGATATTCGTCTCACCCGGAGGAACAAGATCAAGTTTTATAAAGTCCAGTGGACTAACCACTCTGAAGAGGAAGCAACTTGGGAACGTGAGGACTATCTTAGAAGCGAATTTCCCAACCTCTTTAGCACCTAAGCCTAGCTAATCTCGGGACGAGATTTATTCTAAGGGGGGAAGGATCTGTAACATCCCAAAATTGTAACCCAGCTTTATTAGTCAAAAATGTGGGCCAACAAAAACTTTTGTTTTTTTTGTGTGCTTGCTTGTGTTTGCTTGTTTGTGTTGGTTGTTTGCTAAAAGAAATTTATGAAGAAAAGAAAAGAAACACAACAAAAGGTTTCCCACATAAAATCATGTGACAAAAGTCACACAAATTTTATCTTATTAAGAAAATCAAATTTTATTTTCAAAACAAAACTTCAGTGGGGTGACAGGATGATCACTCCTACTTTACCCTTACATTCTTTTCCCTCTCTCTATTTTAAATTCTATTCTAAATTCTATTTTCAAAATTCCAAATGTTTCTTTAACTTTGGAAAACCATCAAGAACACCAAGATGCACTTCAAGAATAAATAATCCAGTGGTACCACAAACCTTGGAAAAATATTTTGAAGCAAACCATGGAAAGAATTTCAGAAAATTCAAATTTGAACTTGGTTCGGGAATTTGGTCGAGCACATGGTGATCACCACCATGTTCATCTCTAACCCGAAAATCCAATCCAAAATTGGAGCTCGATTCAGTGCAATCAAGCAGTCCAGTAGCTTCCACTCCCTCACTCACCTCACTCACTCGAAGGACGATGAAGAGACGCGCTCGTTGACTCCAGAGGAAGCAGGCCGAAGCTCCACGCCATTGCCGTCCTCGGAGCTCTGCCGCACGGGTCATCTCCGTGGAGGGAGCAGACGCAACGCTGAGACGACGCCGCGCCGTGCCCGCCACACCACCCAACTCCCTCTGCTCCTGCCCGACGAGACCACACCGCCGCAGAAGCCCTCTGGCGTGCGCACCGTCCGTGCCAGAGCACGCCGCGCGTCATGGCGACGCCGAGGTCAACGGAGAGCGCCGCACGCCTCCGCACTGCCCCACCTCACCCCTCGTGTTCCATCTGCTTCACCGCAACGCCACGAGCACCACAGCCCCCTCTTCGGTGAACCCTACCACACCCTACCACCTCCAGTGCACGCGCCCGTGCTCGCCGTACGCCATGGCGAACAGAGCACGGCACCGCAAGCTCGCGCGCAACCTCTGCTTCCCCTCGACCACCCGACCGCACCTGCAGCAGCCCCTAGCTCACCGCAACCTCCCAGACACCTCCAGACGGACACCGCACCTCTCCTACCCCCTCTGCACTTCCGTGCCATTGATGGCCGTGGGAGAGCTCCGCTATAAAAACCACCCCGCACCCCCTCTCTTCTCCACACATCGCCAGCACTTCCCCCTCACACCCCTCACACCCGTGCATCGCCAGGAGGGCGAGCACGCCACCACAGCCATCGTGCACAAGCTCGGCTGTGCACTGCCGCACCGAAGAAGAGGTCGATCACGGCCGCGCCGTGCTGTGCTCCCCCTCTCTCTTCTCTGCACTGCAACAGCCTCACCATTACCACCGCACCCTCCCGCACTCACTCCCTCTTTGTTTCGTGCCCAGGAGCGACGCAGGGGACTCGCCGGAGTTGGAGCACGGCCGAGGAAGCTGCGGAGCTCGCCGCCGACGAACCAGACCTCCCCAGCAAGCACCAGTCCTCCAGCGACCTTCCCCGAGCCTCCGCCGTCGATCACAGCCTCGCCGCATCTACCCGAGCCCTCTAGGTGAGCCCTTGACCCACCTCGCCGTCGCCGGAGCCACGGCACCGTCGTGCTCCGGTACTCGCCGGTGCGATAGAACCTCAGCCGTTGGATTTAAATCCAACGGTAGCTTACCGCTTCGTCTCGTTAAGACACCGACAAGCGGGACCCACACGTCAGACTTTTAAACTTTTCCAGCGCGGGAACATTTTCCCGTTGAGTCACTGATGTGTAGGCCCCACATGTCATATTTCTCCACATTATCCAAATCAATTAGATTTTCTAAATTTAAAATCCAGAAGGATTCAGTACTGGTCTGAACTTTGAAATTCAATATCTCGAGTTCTATAAATCCAAATAAATCAAGTCAAATGTTCTGGAAAGCTTATAAAATTATTTAACTCACCAAAGTGGTCTCATCTCATTTAGTTAAATAACAAAAGAGTATTAGTAAAAATGCCACAGAAGGTTTAAAACACCAAACTAGTAGTTTCTGGAGTTGTATTAGTCCAAACCACTTGAAACCAATTTTGGTAGCTTTGTATTAGGATCCTTTAGCTCCCCAAATTTTGGTAGAATTAATTGAGTAGCGTAAACTCCTTAGCCTTTGGTTGAACTTCAGTGCACCCTTCTGCACTAAACCAATTAGTGTGAATTAATAGTAGGTCCAATTAAACTAAAACCAATTTTGTTAGGTCACATACAACCAAGGTTAGTTATCCCTAAAAGGATTTAATTTTTGGAGCAATCTAAATTGTTTGGTAGCTAAAAATTAATTAAAAACCTTCTGAACTAAAACCAATGTGTAGGGAGTTTGGTAACTCCAAATGACCCCAATCCAATTGGGTGATCTTCTACACATCAGTAGCTATCCATAGAATTTTAGTTTGAAATTTTGTGACCAACATAGATTAAATGGTGAATTAATTGGTGTACAACTAGTTTCTGCCTTAGTTTGAAAACAATTAAATAAAGATTAATTCAATTAAATGAAAAACCACCTTGTGTTGCTTGATGTGTGCAGTAGCTAATTATAGCAGTTGTGATTGTAATGATGTGATGATGCTTTAGTTAGAGTAGTAATTGTTTGTCTTGCTTGTTTAACGTTTAGACGATACCATTGACGGATTTATCGAAGAAGGAGGTTTCGTTGAACCCGAAGATCAGGACCAGTACCACTGTGTTGAACAAGGCAAGCTATTTCACTGAGCTTGCATTTATATACATCTATTTTAGTCTCAAGAGTTATTCCAAGAAATCAATGATTTTAGAAAAACCCCTTTTGCAAAATACCTGAAAACTATTTTGCCACCTTATGTAGAAGTATAAAGTAGTTGTTAAAACTATAAGTTGGGAAAAACAATGTTTTTTCAAAACTCCTTTGAAGGTACTTGGATGAAGGTGAAATGCCGAAAGGTCGGTATTAATTGGAAAATGGTGGTGTTGTTTTGGAAAAGTGCACATTGTGTCCTAATACTATGGCGACCAACCAATAACCGGTGCGACCACATTTACCCACATATGGACAAGGGCGTAGTCATATAATTTGCTCGTGTTAGTACTGGATGCCTCAATAACGAGGATAACCTCGTTCCATGAGGGGATGGTCTGAGGACCTACCCCCTGACCTGGGTCCTCTTAATAGAAGTCTACCGGAAGCCGGTATGAGCGTAAAAAGAAAGAGGATTGAAGGGCTCCCTTCGGTCCGCCAGACAGAACTACAAGTCCTCACACTTAGTTTCTGAGGATTTAAGTGTCGATGGAAAGTGTCGTAGAGGCAGGGTCCTATACTAGCATGAGCAAAGGACAGGCTATGGCCGGGAACTCAACTTCGCATACCTCTGGTATGGCGGGACGTGGCTGACATGATGAGTGATCGGATGGGTGTGGGAAAAACGTGCTACCTCTGCAGAGGGTAAAACTATTCGAATAGCCGAGTCCTCGGATATGGACAGTTGGGAGGCTGTCTTAAGACCATGTGCAAGTTTTATAAAATATTGAGTTTTGAAAGGAAAAAGGAAGTGGAAAGGATTGCATACCTGTACCAATGAGTTGGTACGAGGTTGTGACGGGGTTGGAACCATGAATTGGGATATGGTTGGATACCGGAGGAGTTTCGGGGAAACAGCTAAAATGATGTCTTCTTAAAGGATAGTTATAAACTTCTTCTCACCCCTTTTCAGTAAAGATTTTGAGAGTTTTCAAATATAAGTTTGAGAAATAACACGAGAACTAGTGCTTACTCAAGTTGGGGTAGTTTGCGAGTACAATCCAATGTACTCATATTGGTTTCATCCCTGGCTATTGTCTTAGCCAGATTTGAGGAGCCCTATGTTGAAGAGGAGTTCGGCGACGTCTATGCGAACTAAGATCTTCATAAGCCAGCTGCCTGTCGGGTGCTGTTAGGATGGATTAGCCCTACTACCGTAGCTTCCGCTGAATAAAGATGGTTTGGCCCTTGAAGGCACCTATGTATAATTAGGCCAGTATGGCCATGTGTGTAAGACTCGAAACTCGGTATTGTATGGATGTAAACTTTGATATTCAGTTCAGATTATGTGCAACGACATACTGATCACGGGATCGTTGTGTTAAGCATAATCGGGTATTTCGGACGGCTAGTCCGGGGTCCCCACAGGCCGGCTCCCCATCCGCCGCCTATATAAAGAGGGCTAGGGAGGGGGTGCGATATAGGACTTGTAGCCCTAGCCCCGCCGCCGCACCCCTCCGCCTCCCGCGCCGCCTAGCCGCCGCCGCCGCCTCCCGCTGCTGCGCCGCCTAGCCGCCGCCACCTCCCGTGCCGCGCCGTGCCGCCCTAGCTCTAGGGTTTGCCACCGCGCCACCGTGCTCCACATCCAAGTCGCCGCCATCCCTATCCATAGGGCTGCCGCCGCCTTCTCCTCGCTCTCCATCTAGCTAGGCTTAGGTAAAGCCCTAAATAGATGGAGATCATCATTGTCAACACCGGTGCAATCGCCGCACCGCTGAGATCATCGAAGCTACGTCGTCAAGCTTGCGGGATCAAGGTGCCGCCGTATTCATCGAGCCGTACGTGTGGATACCGCGGAGGCGCTGCCACTTGTGGTGCTTCATCGATCGGACTTCGAGGATAATACATCTCCTCGCGACTAGACTAGTTGCGGGGATCGACAGACCAACCCCTGCATCGACAAAACTCGTTGGACGATCTACAAGGGTAAGAGATTGGATCTCCACCTCGCTATCTCCATCTAGTAGATCTAGATCGTGGGCGTTCTTCCGCTTGTTGCGTAGAAAATTTATTGTTTTCCATGCTCCGCTCCCCTTCAGGCACGCGGGCCCAGGGAGGTTACCGTAGAATGAAAGAGTGGTTTCCTCCTCTGCCCTTTGAAACTGTGTTTCCGGTCCCCCTACCGCTCATTCAACATGCGGTTTGCCTCCCCCTATAAAAGGCCGAAAATGGATGAAATGTCATTTTAATTCGAAAAAATAGAAATAGAGGGGTGAGAAGAGAGGGAGGGGGACGAGGTGTGGAAAGCGGCAAAGCCCTACCGGATATGCGCTTCGCTTCAGGTATTTTTCTAACTGCATTAGCACATTTGAGTTCATAACTAGCAGACCTAGAATACTAGCAGATGTAGAATATTAGAATTTAGTTAGTAATATTTTTTAGCCTTAGCAGATGTAGAATATTAGACTTAGGAGTAAACATTAGATTGTATTTAGTTTTAGCAGACTTTAGGGTTGCTACTTTTTAGACTTAGTAGAACACTCACATCTGTACTAGGTTATATTTAGGAATAATTTTTAGAAGAATTAAGGATTGGGATTTTAAGACTTAGTAGATCACTTTTATACAAGTTTTTTCAGGAATTCTTTGTAGCATACTTTATTATTTGTACTATAAGACTTAATAGAAAAAATTAGATTGTATTTCTGAATACTTTTTACCTATAGTCTTAGAAGAAGATTTTTACCTATACTACATTATATTTCTGAATACTTTTTAGCAGAATTAAGGATTCGTATTTTAAGACTGAGTAGAACACTGTTCTGTATACTAGAATATTTTTTTACGAATAATTTTTTTACTTTAGGATTCGTACTTCAAGACTTACTAGAATACTGTTTTATATACTAGATTTTATTTAGGATTAATTTCTAGTAGACTTAGTGATTGTAATATTAAACTTAGGAGAACTCTCTTATGTGTATAATATTTTTTTAGGAATACTTTTTAGCAGATTATACTATTAGTAATACTGACTTAGGATTTTCTGTACTAGATTTTAGTTAGTCATACAAGAATGTAGGCTTCTTTGTTTGTTAAAGGAACTTTGTTTAGTACTAGACTACATTTCTGAGTAGTTTTTATCAGACTTTAGGATTGCTATACTTTTAGTATACTACCGTTCACTAAATAAGTTTGGTTGTTCTGTCTGTTGCAGGCATGTCAGAAACGTTGAGTTTTCAACTGTTTTATGGATCTGGTGAAATTAGATATGGTCCGGAAGGGGTAGATTTGTCAGATTTTAGTTCGATAAATAAGCAAGTACCTAGAGCAAGGGAGAGAACTTGGCGGTCTATACTCTATAACCATCCAGCGTTATAATTCATTCGGACCTGATGCGGAGCAGCATGACCTCTCGGTAATGGCAGTGTTGAACAGAAGCGACCCAATGTATTGGGAACTTATGCCGTTTGCAGGCACCCATTACTGGAGGAGGCACGTGGATCCTACAACCCAGCGAGGTATGTGATACGTCCATTTTGCATCACTATTTTATATCATAATTTACTGTTATTCATTGATATATTTCATATTTAGAAGTGATACTTATGTTATTTTGTCTATTTTGCATGTTTCATGATCATTGGGGAATTAATCACCTGAGTCTGGATTCTGCTGGAAAAAGGACCGTCAAGATACCCTATTTCTGAAGATCAACGGAGCCCGGAGGAAATATAGAATATCTTATAATCATAAATGAGGGTGTGAGCCAAAAGGGCAGTCGGAGGTGGGCTGCCAGGGGCCCACACCATAGGGTGGCGCGGGTCCCCCTGGTGCGCGCCACCATGTGGTGTGGAGGCCCCGGCCCACCACTGACGCTCCCTTTCGCATACTTCTTCGTCCCGAAGACCTAAGACGTCGGGGAGGCACAGAGAGTTATTCCGCCGCCACCACGAGGAGGAAAACTACAGAGAGAGAAAAGCTCTCCGGCAGGGAGAAATCTGCCGGGGGAATTCCCTCCCGGAGGGGGGAAATCGTCACCATCGCCACCGTCATTGAGCTAGGCTTCATCGGGATCATCATCATCACCATCTCCACCGCTGAGCATCGTCATCTCCATCACTCCACGCCGTCCGCTGTAACGTTTGGATTAAATCTTGTCTAGTTCATAGGGGAAGCTCTCCCGGTGTTGATTACCCCTTGTGATTGATGCTATTGAGTGGAATCATTGAATTAAGGTTTATGTCCAGATTGTTAATCATAATTATATCACCTCTGATCATGATCCATATGATGTCTTGTGAGTAGTTCGTTTAGTTCTTGAGGACATGGGAGAAGTCTAGATGTTAGTAGTGAACTATGCTGAGTAATATTTAATGGTTTGATATTTAAGTTGTGGTGCTATTCTTCTAGTGGTGTCATGTGAACGTCGACTACATGACACTTCACCTTTATGGGCCTAGGGGAATGCATTGTGTATTTGGTTTGCTAATTGTGGGGTTGCCGGAGTGACAGCAACCTGAACCCCCGTTGGTATATCATTGCATAAGGGATAGCAGGATCTCAGAGTGTAAGGCTGTGGTTAGATTTATCTTAATTACTTTCTTGTATTTGCGGATGCTTATGAGGGGTATAATCACAAGTATGTATTAGTCCTACGAAGGGCGGTGCATTAGCATAGGTTCACCCACACAACACTTATCAAAACAATGAAGATTAGTCAGCTATATGAAGCGAAAGCACTTGACTAAATTCCCGTGTGTCCTCAAGAACGTTTGGTCATCATAAGTAGAACCACCGGCTTGTCCTTTGCTCTAAAAAGGATTGGGCCACTTGCTGCAATTATTATTACTGCATTTTATTTACTAGTATTTTATTTATCTGCAATATCAAAAACCACTAAAAATCTGTCTGTGAGCATTTACAGTGAATCCTTGATCGAAACTACTTGTCAACACCTTCTGCTCCTCGTTGGGTTCGACACTCTTATTTATCGAAAATACTACGATACACCCCCTATACTTGTGGGTCATCAAGACTATTTTCTGGCGCCGTTGCCGGGGAGTGAAGCGCTATTGGTAAGTGGAATTGGTAAAGGAAGTTTTTATTGTAAGTGCTGTTTTTATTTCTATCTGCTATTTTATTTCATTATGGAGAGGCTATCTCTTGATTACCTCTTTAAAAAGTCTACTACTACTGCTACTGAAATTGATGAGGCGCCAGATGAGCAGGTAATCCCACATAAGATACCTATAAAATAGCTGAGCATGTAATGGATAGCCGCTATGATGGAACTGTGCATCCTGGAGATCATTTGCTATATTTACATAAATTATGCGAGTTGTTCAAGTGTGCAGGTATTTCAATGGGAGAGGTAAAGAAGAAATTATTTTCTCTGTCATTGTCTGGGAGAGCTGCACACTAGTATAAACTGCTGCAGAATGGTCGTTCTCTTACTTGGGAGGAAATTGTGCCTCTATTCTATTCTAAATTCTATCCTCCAAGTGAAATTCACAAAGATCGGAATCTTATATATAACTTTTGGCCTCATGATGGAGAGAGTATTGCCCAAGCATGGGGGAGATTGAAGTCATTATTGCTCAAATGCCCTGTTCATGGACTTCCAGGTAATATTATTATTGATAATTTCTATGCAAGGCTTTCTTTTCAGGATAAAACCTTGCTGGATACTTCTTGTTCCTGGTCATTTACAAGCAATAAAGAAGAATTTAAATGGGATCTTCTTGATCGGATTGAAGAAAACACTGAAGGGTGGGAGAACGACAAAGGTAGAGAGTCAGGTATAAAGTATGATTATGAATGCATTAAAACTTTTATGGATACTGATAATTTTCAAAATATGAGTAATGCTTATGGTCTTGACTCTCAAGTTGTTGTGAACTTTTATAAAGCTTTTGCCTCCTATTTCGAGTTGCCTAAGAAGAATTTTGATAAGTATCATGAACCTTATAAGGATAAAATTGATTTGCCTATGGGTAGGTCTCTTGAAGTTAATACTGTTGATCACATTCTTCCTAAAGCTTATATTGAAAAAATTCCCTTTCCTGCTAAAGTGAGGGAGCATTCTGTTGTAACTAGTGTGGTTAATAAAAGTGCAAAGAAGCCTACAGAACCTGATGAGCAAATAACTATTGAACCTGCTGTAGGGATAATTAAAGACCTTGTAACTGAAAGTGTAGAAGATGGGCACATCATTTTCTGTGAAGAAGCTTCTGATATTGTTTCACATCCTAATAAAGCTAGGAAAAATAGTGTCCCTATGCTTTCTGTTAGAATAGGTGATCATTGCTATTATGGTTTATGTGATATTGGTGCAAGTTCTAGTGCTATTCCTTATGAGCTTTACAGGGAAATTATGCATGAAATTGGTTCTTGTGAACTTGAAAAAAGTGATGTGGTTATTCAGCTTGCTAATAGAGAAACTATCTCTCCAAATGGAATTGTTAGAGATGTGGAAGTCCTATGTGGTAAGATTAAATATCCTACTGACTTTTTGGTGCTTGGTTCTGCTGCTAGTAAAACTTGTCCTATTATATTTGGTAGACCTTTCTTGAACACTTGTGGTGCTATTATAGATTGTAAGAAAGAGAAAATTTTAACTAAATTTGCTGGTGAATCTTATGAGTTCAATTTCTCTAAATTTACTAAAGTTCCTTATGAACCTGAATTACCTAATGAAGATTTTAGAGTTGCACAGCTTGCATCTATTGCTCTTGCTCCTAATGATCCTTTGCAGCAACATTTGGAGGATCATGAAAGCGAAGTCTTTAGGGAAGAGAGGAATGAGCTTGATGAAATTTTTCTTCGTCAGCCCATTCTTAAACATGATTTACCAGTTGAAGATTTGGGTACCACGCCACCACCTAAAGAGGAGCCTGTTTTTGAATTGAAACCTTTACCTGATAATCTTAAATATGTTTATATTGATGATAAGAAAATATATCCTGTTATTATTAGTTCTAAGCTTTCAGATATTGAAGAAGAAAGATTATTGGAGGTGTTAAAGAGACACCGAGGAGCTATTGGATACACTCTTGATGATTTAAAAGGGATTTCTCCCACTATTTGCCAACACACCATCAACATGGAGGAAGATGCAAAGCCTGTTGTTGAACATCAGCGTCGTCTAATTCCTAAGATGAAGGAAGTGGTAAGAAATGAGGTATTAAAACTCCTTGAAGATGGTATTATATATCCTATTGCTGATAGTAAATGGGTAAGCCTGTGCATTGTGTTCCTAAGAAAGGAGGCATTACTGTTGTGCCTAATGATAATGATGAGCTTATTCCTCAAAGAGTAATTGTAGGATATAGAATGTGCATTGATTTTAGGAAGGTTAATAAAGTTACTAAGAAAGATCATTACCTTTTACCTTTTATTGATCAAATGCTAGAAAGGTTATCTAAGAATACCCATTTTTGCTTTCTTGATGGTTATTCTGGATTTTCACAAATTGCTGTTAGAGCTAAAGATCAAGAGAAAACTACTTTTACTTGTCCTTATGGAACTTATGCTTATAGGCGCATGCCTTTTGGTTTATGTAATGCTCCTGCTACTTTTCAAAGATGCATGCCTGCTATTTTTCATGGTTTTTGTGAAAAGATTGTAGAAGTGTTCATGGATGATTTTTCCGTCTATGGGAATTCTTTTGACAACTGTTTGCGAAATCTTGATAAAGTTTTGCAGAGATGTGAGGAAACTAACCTTGTTCTTAATTGGGAGAAATGCCATTTATGGTTAATGAAGGAATTGTTCTGGGACATAAAATTTCTGAAAAAGGAATTGAAGTTGACAGAGCTAAAGTGGAAGCAATTGAGAGAATGCCCTATCCCAGGGATGTCAAAGGTATTCGTAGTATTCTTGGTCATGCTGGTTTCTATAGAAGGTTTATTAAGGATTTCTCTAAAATTTCAAAGCCTCTTACTAATCTTCTACAAAAAGATGTACCTTTTGTTTTTGATGATGATTGTAAGGAAGCTTTTGAAACTTTGAAAAATGCTTTAACTACTGCTCCTATTGTTGAACCACCTGATTGGAATTTACCTTTTGAAATTATGTGTGATGCTAGTGATTTTGCTGTAGGTGCTGTTCTTGGACAGCGAGTAGATAAGAAATTGAATGTTATTCATTATGCTAGTAAGACTCTTGATGCTGCTCAAAAGAATTATGCTACTACTGAAAAGAGTTTCTAGCTGTAGTTTTTGCTTGTGATAAGTTTAGACCTTTATTGTTGATTCAAAGGTCATCATTCATACTGATCATGCTGCTATTAAGTACCTTATGGAAAAGAAGGATGCTAAGCCTAGGCTTATTAGATGGGTACTGCTTTTACAAGAATTCGATTTGCATATTGTAGATAGGAAAGGTGCTGAAAATCCTGTTGCTGATAATTTATCTAGATTGGAAAACATTGCTTATGATCCTATACCTGTTAATGATAGTTTTCCAAATGAACAATTGGCTGCAATAAAGGTGAGCTCGCGAGATAGTCCTTGGTATGCTGATTATGCTAACTTTATTGTTTCCAAGTACTTGCCTCCAACCTTTTCAGCCCAGCAAAGAAGGAAATTCTTTTATGACTTGAGGCATTATTTTTGGGATGACCCACATTATATAAAGAAGGAGTGGATGGTGTTATGCGAAGATGTGTTCCAGAATATGAACAACAAGAAATATTGAGAAAATGCCATAGTAGTGTTTATGGAGGACATCATGCTGGAGATAGAACTGCACAGAAGTTCTACAATCAGGTTTTATTGGCCATCTCTCTTTAAAGATGCAAG
The DNA here is from genome assembly GCA_947311845.1 of Poa pratensis. Taxonomy (NCBI): domain Eukaryota; kingdom Viridiplantae; phylum Streptophyta; class Magnoliopsida; order Poales; family Poaceae; genus Poa; species Poa pratensis. Next base: position 6,623,802 of record CAMZMU010000090.1, read on the forward strand.
AAAGTTTATTTTATCCTGTGATGAATGTCAAAGAGTTGGTAATATTTCTAGACGCAATGAAATGCCTATGAGTTATTCTCTTGTTATTGAACCATTTGATTGTTGGGGATTTGACTTTATGGGTCCTTTCCCTTCTTCAAAAGGTAACACTCATATACTTGTAGCTGTTGATTATGTTACTAAATGGGTAGAAGCTATACCTACTAAAAGTGCTGATGGTCAAACCTCTTTAAAAATGCTTTTAGATGTTATTATCCCTAGGTTTGGTGTGCCTAGATATCTTATGACTGATGGAGGTTCTCATTTTATACATGGTGGTTTTAGAAAGACCCTTGCTAAATATGGTATTAATCATAGAATTGCTTCAGCTTATCATCCCCAAACTAGTGGGCAAGTAGAATTATCTAATAGAGAAATTAAATCTATCTTGCAAAAGACTGTTAACAAATCTAGAAAAATTGGGCTAGTAAGTTGAAGGATGCTTTATGGGCTTATAGAACTGCTTTTAAAAATACTATGGGAATGTCTCCTTATAAAATGGTTTATGGAAAGCTTGTCACTTGCCCTTAGAATTAGAACACAAAGCTTATTGGGCAGTGAGAGAGCTTAATAAAGATTTTAAACTTGCTGGTGAAAAGAGGTTACTTCAATTAAGTTCTTTAGATGAATGGAGAAGTGAAGCTTATGAAAATGCTAAACTTTTTAAAGAGAAAGTTAAGAAATGGCATGATAGGAGAATCATTAAGAGAGAGTTTAAAGTTGGTGAGAAAGTTCTATTGTATAGGTCTCGTCTCAGATTTTTTGCAGGAAAACTACTCTCAAAATGGGAAGGACCTTTTGTTATTGTGGAGGTGTATCGTTCAGGTGCGATAAAGATTGCTTCATTAAAAGATAATGCTACACAAGTGGTGAATGGACAAAGACTCAAACATTATATTGCTGGAGATTCTTATAATGAAGATGTTGACACTATTCAAGTGATAACCCCGGAGACTTATATGAAAAAGCAAATTGAGGGGACAGCAGAGTCTGTTTTCGAATAGGTAACAGTTTCGGTAAGAAAAAGTTCGCGTTTAATCTTTTAAAAGTTATTTTAGTTATTTTTGTTAAATATGGAAAATTACGAGACCGAAAAGGGAAGGAATCGGTGCCCGAGGGCACCACACCACCCCGTGGCGCGGGTCAACCCCTGGCCACGCCACCACGTGGTGTGGGCGCCTCGGTGCCCGACTCCGACCATGTTTCGTTCCCGTACCTTCCTTTTGTTGCAAAACTTTCACCTATATAATCCCCCGGATCCCCCGAGGTCCGTATATCGTCTTTTCGTCGCGTTTTTGTTTCGACCTATTTCTGCCAGGAATTGCTCTAAAGTTTTAGTTGCACCATGGTCTCCAACAACAATGACAAGGGCAAGGAGTCTTTGAAAGAGGATCTTCAAGACCCCAAGATGGAGGAGAAAGTCGAGAGCGAAGCTGAAGGTGAAGTGGAGGAGGATCCGCGTGTATACCCGCGCGCTACCGTCGCAAGCATCAAGGTGGTGGCAAATCCTTTCAACCCAAGAGAGGTGCACGGATGAGCACCGGAGGAAAGGTTCCACGTCGCTTCCTAGCTCCCAAGACGTCTTCTCCAGACGTCACTAATCCTTTTCACAATCTAATTCATATGAGTCAAACTGAGAGGATCCCCGAGGCAGAATTGCCCAATTGTTGGAATATAGATCGTTCTAACAATGCAGGAAACAAGGTCTCTAAAGCTGAGGAGTGGGGACACAATTCCCGAAGCTGGGATTCACAGTCTGATAGGCTCATGAGCCGCATTGAGCACAATACTGAGCTGATTCGTGCTCTGACTTATCAGATTGATGAATTAAAGGAATTGGTCGTCAAGCTCACCAAGGATTCACCATCACCACCGAAGAAGTAAATCATCATCGGTATTGGCATCCCCTTGGCTTGTTCCAAGCTTGGGGGGAGTGCCGCGGTATCACAATTTTATCTTTCACCTTTTTACCTTTTCAGTGAGTCATATCATGAGTAGGGAAGTTATCATATAGGATGGTTTTGCAGTGTGGAAGTATCTCTCTTTTAGTTGGTTATCTATGTATCCCTTGGTGTGAGTTGCCGGTTATGAAATATTAATGAGAAGTTTCATCATTTACTTTCTGCACATCTTATTCTAGTTTGCAATTTTCGGTTATATGAATGATCTTGTTGTTAGTATTGGCATCACTTTGGGAGCTTTAAGTAAATCTATTTGGTTTTGGCAAACTTAGCAATGGTCAGTAGCGACAAAACTTTGAGGCTTAAGTAAAAAAGAGGAAATTGCATGTAGATATACTATTCTTTTCATATTATCCAACTCGCAAACTCGAGTTGGGTGAGAGGCTGGTATGAACTCTATTTGTTTTCATTCTTGTACATATACTCATTCATGTGAGCATGCTTAGTTAGTTCATGTGAAGTATATGTCATTTAATGGATGCTTAGTAGTTTATGTTCTCTCATGTTTAGTTCCAATTTATTGATAGTGGATAGCATGCCATGTTAATTTGCTTGCATTGTGTTGTTCATAATTTGGTATGACATTGTGGTATCCTCCTCTGAAGAATTCATTTGAATTGACTTGGCACATGCTCATGCATGCATATGACTAAACAAAAAGTCAATAAGCCTCGATGATTTACTTTGCTTCAGAGTACTTGTATCATTTTTATACCTCAGTTAATTTTATTTTGTCGCAAGCATGATTATGATGGTTATTGCTCTCTTGATTGTCGCTTCCCAGTCTTTGCTAAGCCCTCACTTGTACTGAGCGGGATTACTGCTCGTGCTTCCAAATCCTTATACACCAAGTTATTCCAAAGTGTCCACTATACCTACCTATCATATGGTACTTTCTGCCATTCCAAGTAAATTTTCATGTGCTATCTTTAAAACCTTCAAAATACTTCTCAATTTGTGACACTGTTTGTAGCTCATGAGGAAGTAGTAGTTGGATTTGTTATCTTCCATACTAAATTAAGTACCCCTGACTTGCATGCTTCATCAAGCTTGTCATTAATTTTGCAAAGAGCTGGTTAGACCATTATAACATAAAAAAATAATAATTCAAAATAGGCACTCTTCCATGGTATGAGATTGTTGGCAGGCACCCGAGGATTCGGCTAGCCATGGTTTTTGAAAAGCAAGGTTGGGAGGAGTGTCATAATATAAAGAGCATGCTATAAGTGCTTAATATAAATTCGGAACCGCTCTTAACTTGTTTAGTATGGAAGATGACAGAAACTCTATTACCATTCGTTGACAAGAACATTCACCTCTCAAAAACATTTTATCTCTGTTTTCAAAAATAAAAAGCTCTAGCACATGATAATCTCTGCTTCCCTCTGCGAAGGGCCAATCTTTTACTTTTATGTTGAGTCACCATCCTCTTTCTTTTAGCACCTTCTTGAGAGCATAATTGTTGTTCTTAGTGTAATGTGCTTGTCCCAGAATACGGTTAATTGTGGTATAACTTTGATGCTTTTATCTTTGATAATCTTTACTTCTAGTCTTCTCTTGAACTTCATAGGTGCCTGGGCATTTATATTTTGCGTGATTAAAAAACAGGCAAGCGAGATACCACTTTATCATGTCTTATTATGGGCTTTGCAATCCTGCTTATAGATATGTTTCATGTTGTTGTAACAGCCCAGAATTTGAAAAACCTAAAAACCTGTGTAATTTTTCCGCTTTTGTGTACATTGCATCATGGCATCCATATTAAATTTGCTAAACAAATAAAACACTTGTTTTGGCACCATTTTAAAAACAAATGGCTGAAAATGCCAAAACTTAACCGGAATGAGTTTGACAAGTTGGTGATAATTTAAAAATTGTTGGAGCTGTTATATTTGTCAAGGAAGTTCCAAAAGTTCCAAAGATATTTTGGCAAACTATTTTGATTTGTAAAATAAAATACATGGAGACAAACTCAAATTTGCCCGTGGGCAATTCCGGTTTTATTCTACTACCAAATGAATTTCAAATATTCTGGAAAAATTAGGAGAGCTTCATATCAATATAAGGAGGCTACCCAAATATTTTCAATATTTTTGGAGCAGTGCAAGTGCCCCAATTAAATCCCTTTTTGCTACTGCCTGATTTTCAAATTAAAAGAACAGGGAAGACAGGGACCTAGTGGTGATGGAATCAAAACTACCGGGGGGTTCTTTGCAAAAGTGCATCGTCTCTCTCCTCCTGCTCTTTCCGCACGCTCCAGTGTGCCGTGTCGCGCTGCCGCACGCACGCCGCGCCGGGCCCCCCTCCTCTCCGCCTCTCCCTGCAAGGAGAAGGACACCCCGAGCCCCACTTGCTCCTCCTACCCTACCCACTGTCGCTCACCTGCCCCTCGCTGCACATGTTCTTCTCCCCACGCGCTCCACGCCGCCGCGCCATGGACGAGCTCGTCGCCGCCGCCTGACGTTTCCCCGGGCGAATCCAGCACCACCGGAAGGTCCGCCATTGTGAGATCCTGGCTCAGGGCTTAACAGGATTGATAGAATACTCATATCAACAAGTTGCAACTTCTTTTCCGGAAGCTCATCTGGAAGGAACTCCGAGGTTAAGCGTGCTTGGCCCGGAGCACTCCAAGGATGGGTGACCGACCGGGAACTGGTTCCCGGGTGCGCACGAGTGAGGACAAAGTGCACAGAAAAGACTAGTGTTGATCTGTGGGGCCAGTCTGGAGATCCTAGAGAGCTGCCAGGGGTGACAGGCCCGGCCCGGGGTGGCCGGGGTGTTACAATTTGGTATCAGAGCCGACCCTCGCGGCAACACGGGCGTGTGCGGTCAGGGGCGCGGACATGTGGAGCATGTGCCGGCACTGGGCGCACAGACGTGTACCAAGAGGGGAAGTTCCTGGACTGGGGGCTGACCGACGAGGGCGTCGGTCTTCTAAGGGGGGAAGGATGTGAGATCCTGGCTCAGGGCTTAACAGGATTGATAGAATACTCATATCAACAAGTTGCAACTTCTTTTCCGGAAGCTCATCTGGAAGGAACTCCGAGGTTAAGCGTGCTTGGCCCGGAGCACTCCAAGGATGGGTGACCGACCGGGAACTGGTTCCCGGGTGCGCACGAGTGAGGACAAAGTGCGCAAAAAAGACTAGTGTTGATCTGTGGGGCCAGTCTGGAGATCCTAGAGAGCTGCCAGGGTGACAGGCCCGGCCCGGGGGTGGCCGGGGTGTTACAGCCATGATCCGCTCCACCTACACGCCGAAGGAATCGACCGGAATCGCCACCGCCGCTCGAGTTCGTCGCCGCCACCGTCCGCGGCTCCGCCGCCCGAATACGCCACCGTCACGCCTTCTCCGACCAAACCGAGGCCACCACGAGCTCCGCCGACCTCTCCTCTTCCTCCTCGACGAGTCACGCGAGCCGGGATGGACCGCATCGGGTGAATCGCGCCTTCTCCTTCGCCTCCGGCCGCGGACGCCGCGGATGAATTCGTCGCCGGCAAGCCCCCTTCGACCTCGCCGTCCACGTCGGCGTACTCTGGGTGAGCCGCTGCACCTCGCCGTGCCCTCCGTTCGTTCTCTCTCTCGCCGTAGCTTGGTCGCGCGGTCGCACGTCGCCGCACGCCGCCGAGTTCTTCCATTGCTCGGATAATCCGAGCTGGGAGGATTCGGATTTTCCGAGTACCTCCAGTACGAGGCTGTTTCATTTCCTTAGCAGAATTTCATCTCGCCCCCGACGATCTGATTTTCCGACGGAGCACCAACATCGGATTCAGTCAGTACCACCGAACCTCAAGTTCTTCTCCATCGGAATTTCCGAGTCAGAAGGAAATTCGGATATTTCGATTATGTTCAGTACCTAATTAAATTCCAAATTCATTCTTTTTCCAAATCTAAACAACTAGTTCCCCTTGTTGTTTAACATAAGTTGTAAAAGGACCTAATTTGAAAGAGGATTTTAAAATGTAATAACTTATTATCGGTGCTTCAGAAAATTGCGTGTAACATACCAAATGTCCGGAAATTCGTGAACAAACCTTTTAAATGGTTATCTTGTATATTAAATCACCGATACCCTGCATGGCATCATCTGATCATAACATCTTATACCCAAGTGCAACATAGGGTTCCATCTTCCTTAATCAACAAATAAAGTTCGTTCATGACCTAATTTCACGGATATCCGGGTTGCGCCCCTCTAAGCACCCAAACTCCGTTTAATCGGAATAGTGGAGTCATCCCCCTCCCGGGGATTTAAAATGTCATATCATCATTTTTGTATGCATTGCACAACTGCCATGTGTTGATTGTTGTTCTTGCTTTCCGGTGTTGTTTGCTCTCCGGTAGATCACGAGTTCGGAGTTGAGCATCATTACTCCGACGAACAGTTTGACTACTCCGCTCAACAAGGCAAGCGTAATCCCCCCTCTGAGCATATCTTATCCCATTTTCCGCAATTATTTTCTCCACTATAATATTGCATGCGGTTCTAAATGTCTTTTGCCTGGATTAGAGTATCCTACTAGTTGCATTAGAATCCTGTTGCCAATACCTGTTTTACCTTCCTACTACCATAGGTTTGTATTGTTGGCCATGAAATACTTAGCTATGCTAGTGGATGCTTAGCCATGCTTATTTAAATGCCTAGTTGTACTAGGGATGGTACATGCTGGAAACAGGTGTTGGCTTTTGACAGTGATGATAATGGTGGAGAATTGTGGTGACGGATAATAACATGCTTAAAGGCAGGGATGAGAGGCCACTGTGGTTGTGGTGCTTTGTCTCGTTCCCGTCGCCTAGGTGCGAGTTCTATACCTCTTGAACCAAGACTGAGCGTGCAACCAGGCGTGAGGCCTATGCATTTGCAGGAACCCTCATAGACTAAATAACTCGGGCGGGGCTAGCCAGGGTCCTCTAGTTCGGGCTTCCATTTGCGCGTGCGTGATGATGGTGGAGATGAACTGAGATGAGGATTGTGGTGTTAGGAAAATGAGTGGCCACGGGGCACGGTGTCGATGATCCGTGCTTCGTCCTCACTGATGATCCTGGGTTAGTCCTTAACGAGGGAGAAGTCGACACCGCTCCCACCCAGCCGGCTTTCCAAGGAAGAGAGCTAATGATCAGGTAATGGCCGGACGGTACGCGTGGCAAACATTTGTACACCCCTGCAGGGTTAAATCTTTTCGAAAAGCCGTGTCCGCGGTTATGGACGACTTGGGAAGTGAAGGTAGGATCATAGAATAACTTTAACGGAACGATTAAAAACTGGGTACTAGAGGTACCACTCACAAATGCAAGGTGAGCTTCCTCGAGGGTGATTCGGGGAGGTGCCTTTGATGAACAGGTACATTGGTTGATGGTGGTTGATGATGAGTAAGTTGATCAAAAAAAGAGTTACTTCTTACCCCCTTTTCAAAATAATCTGATTAGTCGATGCCATGGAGTTGTGTTTTATAAATAAAATCAGCTTTATGCAAAACATCCATAAAACCTTTGAAAGCCAATCATGGAGCATATATTAGCTCTTAATCTTGCGAGTTCGTCGAACTCAACGTTGTTTGCTTGTTTTCAGGAGAGGACTTCACCGCCCTCGAAGGTGGGTTCTTTGTGGACGTCGACGAGTAGTCTAGGGTTCCCAGGTGGCAGCTTGGGACATCCCGGAACAGCTGGCGCTGGATGTTTATTTGCAGGCTTCTTAGGCCATAATTTGGTTCTTGTTGTTTAGAACAACACACTTCGCTTCCGCATGTTGTATTGTTGGGTCTGTGACCTCTGGTTGTCTTTTGCTATATCTCTATTAAGAGTTGAACTATATGATTTGTGTCGTAGAGTCTGTGAAGTGCCAGTTGTTCCACAAGTCTTGATCTTACTATTATGCTTTGATAGTTGTGCCTGTGTTGAGGCATCAATCGGGGTGTTGCGTTGTCTGGAGTGAGGTGTACCCAGCAACGCCTGCCAAAGGTTTTGGCCGGGATTGGTAAACCCGTAACCTCCGGTTGTATCGCTTAACCGGTGACACACAACATCACTGTATAGCAGTCGGGTCGGGGCGCCACAAGTTGGTATCAGAGCAGTACTGCCTGTAGGAAACCCTTCTACTGGTCGACGTTGAGTCTAGTGTTTGTGAAAATTATTTTTAACCTAAAAATGATTTGTGAAAACCATCTTAGGATTCTTTTTACTCCTTATCTGGTTACCCTCTAATCTCGGAGCAAACTTACCTCGATTTGAGTTTAAAGTTTTTACTTCTCATCTGTTAGTTCAAAATGATTAGGAATCTCGGGATTGGACTTCTCACCTGTTACTTGAGTGTTATGTGCCCAGTTGCTCCTGCCGCGCTACAATCCGATGTCAGCTCAGATGTTTGAACCCTGTTTTCCATACCTAGTCTAATCTTTGCTCCTTTCTTCGGGTTTTAACCCAAGGACTCGAACAGAAGGTCCCGGATTGTGCTGTGAATCTGGTATGTGGATTGTGTGGGTTGTTACCCATGTGATCCTTATGCCATTTAGGATTCTCGGCGCATGATGCTGATCTTCAACCCAAGTCTTTTCCGTGGTCTGTGTGGTAAATGGTCGAACTTTAAGCTACCACACCTCAGCTGGTTATGTAACTTCAGCTCTTCCTTAGCCTTTCTGTAGGTTCTGCCTTGGAACCATCTGGGTTACGACAAGGTTTCTCTTAGCTCGTCTCCCAACTATGTTCGTGACTTCTTTACATCTCTCCTTTTTGGGCATGGTTATCACAATTGAGTAATAACCGGTGCATCTTCAACATCTTAGGATTCTCCTGAGCATGTTTCTCACTCTGATCTGCTTCCGACTTTTGTCCGTCTCTTGACAGTAAAGTCTTATCGTGCGTTGGTATGTTCCGATGCAAGTCACTCTCCTGATCCGTCAAGACCTTCCACGTCATCTTTTTTAGGAGAAACAAACTCCAGTGCCTCGTCCACCTCTCAGACCAGGTCAAAATAATGTAATCTTCAGAATCAGGGCCTTGTTTAGCTTTTGTTCTGCTCCCCCTTAGAGTGTCACACTCTTTGATATCAAGGTATCGAGCTAAGTATCATGATCCTCGTGATGAAGTGATTCTCTTACACCTCGTTGCTCTCCGTGTTCCGAGTGACTTGTTACTCGGGAATGATAAGACGTGAGTAATGATGTGGCTATCGGATATTCTTAGCAGTTCTTACTGTGCGGGAATCCAGGGATATCCATCACCCTCCTTAGCATGATTGGTTAGCCAATCAGGTTCTAGCAAATGTACTCCCCTGGTATCCTTTCCGAAGACTTCCTATTCCTACATGTCAAGTTTGAAGTATCTCTACACCTAACCAGATCTGAATCGCAATCAGAAACGACGGTTGGTGATCCTCAAGAAGCTTGTCCTCGATGTCTAGAGCATACAGAGGTTTTCCCGATACTATTGTTTCCGGAGTTTCAAAAATTCTCTTGGTCCATCTTCCCGATCTTTCTCCCGTGGTTTGAAATGCTCCTCCGTGAGGAAAGTTCTACTCAAGCCGACTGGTTCAAGTTACCCCTCCCTCTGTTGGAATCCTGTGTAAAATTCGTTTTCAGAAACTCAAGGCCTTGTGCAAGGTTCATACTTCCAACCTTTTTGAGAAACAGTTGTCTACCAACTAGAAACTCCTTATCAATCTTTCTTCACCCGCATGTGTCTCCTAACTGTCAATTCAGGGGATGCGTGAAGTCCCATCCTAAGATCTACTAGGAGGTACTCCTTCGTTGTAACTTCACCAAGATCCATCTCTCCGGTGAGGTTTCCTTCGCTCCTATGGTGTACCTTGATAGTGACCTCGACGTGAAGCCGATGAAGATCTTCATGATGCCCTCGGTCAACCTCTTCAAGAGAGAAGCCACCCAAAGCAAGAATGTCGTGAAGTACCGTTGTCACCCGTTTTCCCTCTTTCCTACTCTAGAATCTCGGGACGAGATTCCTGTAAGGAGGGTAGAGTTGTAACAGCCCGGAATTTGAAAAACCTAAAAACCTGTGTAATTTTTCCGCTTTTGTGTACATTGCATCATGGCATCCATATTAAATTTGCTAAACAAATAAAACACTTGTTTTGGCACCATTTTAAAAACAAATGGCTAAAAATGCCAAAACTTAACCGGAATGAGTTTGACAAGTTGGTGATAATTTAAAAATTGTTGGAGCTGTTATATTTGTCAAGGAAGTTCCAAAAGTTCCAAAGATATTTTGGCAAACTATTTTGATTTGTAAAATAAAATACATGGAGACAAACTCAAATTTGCCCGTGGGCAATTCCGGTTTTATTCTACTACCAAATGAATTTCAAATATTCTGGAAAAATTAGGAGAGCTTCATATCAATATAAGGAGGCTACCCAAATATTTTCAATATTTTTGGAGCAGTGCAAGTGCCCCAATTAAATCCCTTTTTGCTACTGCCTGATTTTCAAATTAAAAGAACAGGGAAGACAGGGACCTAGTGGTGATGGAATCAAAACTACCGGGGGGTTCTTTGCAAAAGTGCATCGTCTCTCTCCTCCTGCTCTTTCCGCACGCTCCAGTGTGCCGTGTCGCGCTGCCGCACGCACGCCGCGCCGGGCCCCCCCTCCTCTCCGCCTCTCCCTGCAAGGAGAAGGACACCCCGAGCCCCACTTGCTCCTCCTACCCTACCCACTGTCGCTCACCTGCCCCTCGCTGCACATGTTCTTCTCCCCACGCGCTCCACGCCGCCGCGCCATGGACGAGCTCGTCGCCGCCGCCTGACGTTTCCCGGGCGAATCCAGCACCACCGGAAGGTCCGCCATGGTCCGCTCCACCTACACGCCGAAGGAATCGACCGGAGTCGCCGCGAATCGCCACCGCCGCTCGAGTTCGTCGCCGCCACCGTCCGCGGCTCCGCCGCCCGAATACGCCGCTGTCACGCCTTCTCCGACCAAACCGAGGCCACCACGAGCTCCGCCGACCTCTCCTCTTCCTCCTCGACGAGTCACGCGAGCCGGGATGGACCGCATCGGGTGAATCGTGCCTTCTCCTTCGCCTCCGGCCGCGGACGCCGCGGATGAATTCGTCGCCGGCAAGCCCCCTTCGACCTCGCCGTCCACGTCGGCGTACTCTGGGTGAGCCGCTGTACCTCGCCGTGCCCTCCGTTCGTTCTCTCTCTCGCCGTAGCTTGGTCGCGCGGTCGCACGTCGCCGCACGCCGCCGAGTTCTTCCGTTGCTCGGATAATCCGAGCTGGGAGGATTCGGATTTTCCGAGTACCTCCAGTACGAGGCTGTTTCATTTCCTTAGCAGAATTTCATCTCGCCCCCGACGATCTGATTTTCCGACGGAGCACTAACATCGGATTATCCGAGTTCAGTCAGTACCACCGAACCTCAAGTTCTTCTCCATCGGAATTTCCGAGTCAGAAGGAAATTCGGATATTCCGATTATGTTCAGTACCTAATTAAATTCCAAATTCATTCTTTTTCCAAATCTAAACAACTAGTTCCCCTTGTTGTTTAACATAAGTTGTAAAAGGACCTAATTTGAAAGAGGATTTTAAAATGTAATAACTTATTATCGGTGCTTCAGAAAATTGCGTGTAACATACCAAATGTCCGGAAATTCGTGAACAAACCTTTTAAATGGTTATCTTGTATATTAAATCACCGATACCCTGCATGGCATCATCTGATCATAACATCTTATACCCAAGTGCAACATAGGGTTCCATCTTCCTTAATCAACAAATAAAGTTCATTCATGACCTAATTTCACGGATATCCGGGTTGCGCCCCTCTAAGCACCCAAACTCCGTTTAATCGGAATAGTGGAGTCATCCCCCTCCCGGGGATTTAAAATGTCATATCATCATTTTTGTATGCATTGCACAACTGCCATGTGTTGATTGTTGTTCTTGCTTTCCGGTGTTGTTTGCTCTCCGGTAGATCACGAGTTCGGAGTTGAGCATCATTACTCCGACGAACAGTTTGACTACTCCGCTCAACAAGGCAAGCGTAATCCCCCCTCTGAGCATATCTTATCCTATTTTCCGCAATTATTTTCTCCACTATAATATTGCATGCGGTTCTAAATGTCTTTTGCCTGGATTAGAGTATCCTACTAGTTGCATTAGAATCCTGTTGCCAATACCTGTTTTACCTTCCTACTACCATAGGTTTGTATTGTTGGCCATGAAATACTTAGCTATGCTAGTGGATGCTTAGCCATGCTTATTTAAATGCCTAGTTGTACTAGGGATGGTACATGCTGGAAACAGGTGTTGGCTTGTGACAGTGATGATAATGGTGGAGAATTGTGGTGACGGATAATAACATGCTTAAAGGCAGGGATGAGAGGCCACTGTGGTTGTGGTGCTTTGTCTCGTTCCCGTCGCCTAGGTGCGAGTTCTATACCTCTTGAACCAAGACTGAGCGTGCAACCAGGCGTGAGGCCTATGCATTTGCAGGAACCCTCATAGACTAAATAACTCGGGCGGGGCTAGCCAGGGTCCTCTAGTTCGGGCTTCCATTTGCGCGTGCGTGATGATGGTGGAGATGAACTGAGATGAGGATTGTGGTGTTAGGAAAATGAGTGGCCACGGGGCACGGTGTCGATGATCCGTGCTTCGTCCTCACTGATGATCCTGGGTTAGTCCTTAACGAGGGAGAAGTCGACACCGCTCCCACCCAGCCGGCTTTCCAAGGAAGAGAGCTAATGATCAGGTAATGGGCCGGACGGTACGCGTGGCAAACATTTGTACACCCCTGCAGGGTTAAATCTTTTCGAAAAGCCGTGTCCGTGGTTATGGACGACTTGGGAAGTGAAGGTAGGATCATAGAATAACTTTAACGGAATGATTAAAAACTGGGTACTAGAGGTACCACTCACAAATGCAAGGTGAGCTTCCTCGAGGGTGATTCGGGGAGGTGCCTTTGATGAACAGGTACATTGGTTGATGGTGGTTGATGATGAGTAAGTTGATCAAAAAAAGAGTTACTTCTTACCCCCTTTTCAAAATAATCTGATTAGTCGATGCCATGGAGTTGTGTTTTATAAATAAAATCAGCTTTATGCAAAACAGCCATAAAACCTTTGAAAGCCAATCATGGAGCATATATTAGCTCTTAATCTTGCGAGTTCGTCGAACTCAACGTCGTTTGCTTGTTTTCAGGAGAGGACTTCACCGCCCTCGAAGGTGGGTTCTTTGTGGACGTCGACGAGTAGTCTGGGGTTCCCAGGTGGCAGCTTGGGACATCCCGGAACAGCTGGCGCTGGATGTTTATTTGCAGGCCTCTTAGGCCATAATTTGGTTCTTGTTGTTTAAAACAACACACTTTGCTTCCGCATGTTGTATTGTTGGGTCTGTGACCTCTGGTTGTCTTTTGCTATATTTCTCTATTAAGAGTTGAACTATATGATTTTGTGTCGTAGAGTCTGTGAAGTGCCAGTTGTTCCACAAGTCTTGATCTTACTATTATGCTTTGAGAGTTGTGCCTGTGTTGAGGCATCAATCGGGGTGTTGCGTTGTCTGGAGTGAGGTGTACCCAGCAACGCCTGCCAAAGGTTTTGGCCGGGGATTGGTAAACCCGTAACCTCCGGTTGTATCGCTTAACCGGTGACACACAGCATCACTGTATAGCAGTCGGGTCGGGGCGCCACAGTTGTTTATTATTAAGATGTTGGTATCTTTTCATGATTGACATAGCTATTAGGTGACATTATTTGCATATATCTTGTTATGAATTGCCTAAGCATTTGTCCATATAGTGAGAATATATATATCATATGAAGCATTGAGCATGTAAGTTCTGCATTGTAAGCTCTAATATAGAAACTCTGATCGAAAGATAAGTACAATCTGTTAATTGTTCTTTGACCAAGGACAAAGTTTGCCATCACCAATTATGATTTTCTTTGTGCACCTTTATTTGTGATTTCCTCTGCTTGTTTCAAGTTAAGTTATATGAGAGGAGATTGCTGTCTATAATGATTGGTGTATTGGTAATTGTGATACTTCTTGTCCGTATTTTATTTTATCGACACTTCACTCCATAAACATGTGGTCCTGTTTACTGAGTTCAGATTCGCTTGGGGACAAGCGAAGTGTAAGCTTGGGGGGAGTTGATACGTCCATTTTGCATCACTATTTTATATCATAATTTACTGTTATTCATTGATATATTTCATATTTAGAACTGATACTTATGTTATTTTGTCTATTTTGCATGTTTCATGATCATTGGGGAATTAATCACCGGAGTCTGGATTCTGCTGGAAAAAGGACCGTCAAGATACCCTATTTCTGAAGATCAACGGAGCCCGGAGGAAATACAGAATATCTTATAATCATAAATGAGGGCGTGAGCCAAAAGGGCAGTCGGAGGTGGGCTGCTAGGGGCCCACACCATAGGGTGGCGCGGGTCCCCCTGGTGCGCGCCACCATGTGGTGTGGAGGCCCCGGCCCACCACCGACGCTCCCCTTTCGCATACTTCTTTGTCCCGAAGACCTAAGACCTTGGGGAGGTACAAAGAGTTATTCCGCCACCACCACGAGGCGGAAAACTACAGAGAGAGAAAAACTCCACGCCACCGTCATCGAGCTAGGCTTCATCGGGATCATCATCATCACCATCTCCACCGCTGAGCATCGTCATCTCCATCACTCCACGCCGTCCGCTGTAACGTTTGGATTAAATCTTGTCTAGTTCATAGGGGAAGCTCTCCCGGTGTTGATTACCCCTTGTGATTGATGCTATTGAGTGGAATCATTGAATTAAGGTTTATGTCCAGATTGTTAATCATAATTATATCACCTCTGATCATGATCCATATGATGTCTTGTGAGTAGTTCGTTTAGTTCTTGAGGACATGGGAGAAGTCTAGATGTTAGTAGTGAACTATGCTGAGTAATATTTAATGGTTTGATATTTAAGTTGTGGTGCTATTCTTCTAGTGGTGTCATGTGAACGTCGACTACATGACACTTCACCTTTATGGGCCTAGGGGAATGCATTGTGTATTTGGTTTGCTAATTTTGGGGTTGCCGGAGTGACATCAACCTGAACCCCCGTTGGTATATCATTGCATAAGGGATAGCAGGATCTCAGAGTGTAAGGCTGTGGTTAGATTTATCTTAATTACTTTCTTGTATTTGCGGATGCTTATGAGGGGTATAATCACAAGTATGTATTAGTCCTAGGAAGGGCGGTGCATTAGCATAGGTTCACCCACACAACACTTATCAAAACAATGAAGATTAATCAGCTATATGAAGCGAAAGCACTTGACTAAATTCCCGTGTGTCCTCAAGAACGTTTGGTCATCATAAGTAGAACCACCGGCTTGTCCTTTGCTCTAAAAAGTATTGGGCCACTTGCTGCAATTATTATTACTGCATTTTATTTACTAGTATTTTATTTATCTGCAATATCAAAAACCACTAAAAATCTGTCTGTGAGCATTTACAGTGAATCCTTGATCGAAACTACTTGTCAACACCTTCTGCTCCTCGTTGGGTTCGACACTCTTATTTATCGAAAATACTACGATACACCCCCATACTTGTGGGTCATCAGTATGCCGCTGGTGTTTTTTGTCCGAGCTTTCCAAAAGGGGAACCAACGGTGAAGTCACTACCGGAAAACTGGTCATTGCCGTGTGATATAATCTTCGCCATGTGCCATGCTCATAAGGCGCACGACAAAGTATTGTCGTGTGCACTGCTAAAAAGCGCACGGCAAAAATTTAAAAAGCACACGACATAGATAAACACATGGCAAAATGACGCACAAAACACATGGCAAAGAAAACGTTGTTGGAGTTATGCCCTAGAGGCAATTAATAAAGAGTTTTATTAGCATATCTCACATGTTCATAATTAGTTATATACCGTGCTATAACTGTATTAAGCGGTAACATTAATACATGTGTGGTATATAATCAACCAGGTTCCTAGTAGCCTCTCATTAGACTAGTCCATCTGTCAACAGATGATCAAGATTTCCTGATCATGGGCATTTGTGTCAATTGACAATGGAGTCATGTTATTAGAAGAATAACATGATGGACACCACCCCATGTAAGTTGACGCAATAAGATATGTCACAAGAATATCGGCATTGCGACGACTTAATTAAACATAGGCGCTGAGTCCTTAGACCGTGAGACAATAATCCTATCACATGTCATCGGAGGGTGCTTAGACTGTATCAACCATCACACCGTAAAAGGGTGATCATAAAGGTCCAGATCAGGTAACCGAAGATGATGCGTTGAGAAGTATGTCTCAAGATGCGGGATTTGTCCACCCACGTGACGGTAAGATATCACTTGGCCCACTCGGTGATATTACATCTAAGTCTTGCAAGCATGTGACTAGGTCACGGTGATGTAATATCATGGTAACGAGTAGAAGGTTTGTCGGTAACGAGCTGGGAGTTCGGACAAACTGGATATCATGTGACAAAAGGAATTAGTGAAATAATGTAAAGGTTCAAGCGACAAAGATCTTCGTGGATTGCACAGGGGCCAACATGGGTGTCTAGATCCCGCTGTTGGTCATTGGTCGGAGAGGTTGTCTCGATGATGTCTGGAGTGATCCCGAACCGAAGGGTGGCATACTTAAGGGCAACCACGCGTAGGAATAGCTCTGGCACCGAAGAAATTAGGGAAACAAACTCCGGAATGGTCCCGGGAATTATCCGATGGTGATCGGAGAGGTTCCGAAGTGTTTGGGAATAAGAGAGAAATTACCCGATGGTGATCGGGGGTTCCGACGGTGTTTTCGGAATAAGGGAGAAGTGTCCGATGGAGATCGGAATGCAATGAAAGGAGTTCGGTGCAAGATATATTGAAATATATATATATTTAATATTAATTAATGTAATTAATAATTAAATAATATTTATTTTAATATTAAGGGGCAGCCCACCTAATTCGGCCTCACCCATGTGGGGAGGGCCCAAGAGGGGAGCCGCCCCATGAGGGAAGTGGCCGGCCGGGCCAAGGCCACCAAGAGGGGTCGGCGCACCCACCTTGGCCAGCTAGGCTTGGAGCCCACTAAGGGGCCGGTGATGCGTGTGAAAGGAGTTACTCAGACACACTTCGTTGGTTACCCCAAGAGGAAGGTGTGATGAGCACAGCAGCAAGTTTTCCCTCAGAAAGAAACCAAGGTTTATCGAACCAGTAGGAGTTGAGAGCGCTTCCCAAGGTTGTCAGCGGCGCAACTGACGCGGAACCTGCACAACACAATCAAAATACTTTGCCCCAACGATACAGTGAGGTTGTCAATCTCACCGGCTTGCTGATAACAAAGGATTAGATGTATATTGTGGAAAAAGATGTTTGTTCGCAGTGAATGAAAGAAAGCAGTAAAAGCAGTTGGTTGTATTTCAGATGTAAAGGAATGGACCGGGGTCCACAGTTCACTAGTGGTGTCTTCTCCATAATAAAATACTACTCATGCTGGGTAAACAAATTACAGCTGGGCAATTGACAAATAAAGAAAGCATATCATTGCGTAATACAAGTCATGATGATCACTATGAGATTCATTTGGGCATTACATCAAAGTACACAGACCGCTATCCAGCATGCATCTATGCCTAAATAGTCCACCTTTGGGATAGCATCCGCAACACCCTCCAGTATTAAATTGCAAGCAACAGACAACTACATTAAGTATGGTGCATAATGCAAACAATACAAATATCCTTAGACAAAGCATTGTTGTTTTACCCCTAGTAGCAACAACACATCCACAATCTTAGAACTTTCTGTCACTATCCCAGATTAAATGGAGGCATGAACCCACTATCTAGCATAAATACCCCCTCTTTGAGTTAAAAGCATAAACTTGGCCACAGCCTACACTAGTAACGGAGAGCATGCAAGATCATAAACAACATAGACATGATAGATCAATAATCAACATAACATAGTACTTCTTTATTCATCGGATCTCAGCAAACACAACATGTAGCATTACAATAAGATGATCTTGATCATGTTAGGCAGCTCACAAGATCTAAACATGATGGCACAAAAGGAGAAGACAACCCTCTAGCTACTGCATGGACCCGTAGTCCAAGGATGAACTACTCACACATCAGTCCGGAGGCGGGCATGGTGATGAAGAGCCCTCCGGTGATGATCTCCCTCTCCGGCAGGGTGCCGGGAAGAGCTTCAGGACCCTCCCGAACTAGGGTTGACGACGGCGGCGGCGACGGACGTTTCTGTGGATGGAGGCTCGGGTGTTTAGGGTTAACTCGTCGGGGGAATAAATAGGCGAAAGGGCGACGGCAGATGGCACCCGAGGGGCCCACACCACATGGTGGCGCGCCAGGGGGTCCGCTCCTTCTCTCCTTTGGAGTCCGTGTACGTGTTGAAAAAAAAAGGTCGATGCTTTTTGTCCCGTCCAATTCCGAGAATATTTCCTTAAGTAACTTTCTGAAACGGAAAAACAGCAGAAAAGAGGAACTGGTACTACGGCATCTTGTTAATAGGTTAGTTTTAGAAAATGCATAAAAATGCTATAAAGTGTGAATAAAACATGTAGCATTTGGTATAATATAAGCATGGATCATAAGAAATTATAGATATGTTGGAGACGTATCAAGCATCCCCAAGCTTAGTTCTACTCGTACTCGAGTAGGTAAAATGATAACAACAAATAATTTCTTAGGAGACATGCCATCACATAATCTTGATCAAATAGTATTGTAAAGCATATGTCATGAATGAAGTGATACAAGGCAATGGTCTCTAACTTGCTAACAAGTAGATAATGAGCAAACTCTGAATCATATAAGCAAAAAATTTCAGAAATAGTACTTTCAAGACAAGCTTCAAAAAGGTTTAGCATAAGAGTTAACTCATAGAGCAATAATTTCTTAGCAAAAGTATTGAAACAACACAAAGGAAGATTTAAGTTTCAACAATGCTTTCAACTTTCAACTTGTATGTCTCATGGATAATTGTCAACATAAAGCAATATAATAAGTGCAATAAGTAAGCATGTAAAGATTGTTGCACTCAAAGTTAACACAAGTGTTTGCTTCTAAGATAGAAAGGAATAGGAAAACTGACTCAACAATAAAGTAAAAGATAGGCCCTTCGCAGACGGAAGCAAGGATAAATCATGTCCTAGAGCTTTTTATTTTTTAAATAGAAGTAAAACAGTTTTGAGAGGTGCATGCTTTTGTCAACAATTCCATAGCAAAAGAATCCATTAGTCCCCTAGTCAAGCAAGGCCTTAGAGTTTTGAGAGCGGCTCCCATGAGGAATGAGTACACTCCTCCTTATTCTCCTTTGTTTACCACTAACCAATGTTTGACTGATTTCTCAAGTTTGCACTGTGTGGAGGGGTTTTTGTGAAGGTTATATTTATATTTTGCGGGCTGGGAACCCATGCCAGCTCTCGGCAAATTTAAGTGTGTAATACCCGTTTCCAAATAATGATTTTCAAATAAATTATGATTTTGGATTCTCCTTATACATCTTTTAATCGATTCAACAAATCAACTATTTGATGCCGTGGATGTGTCGGGCTCGTTGAGACAATCGAAATGGACTACTCATTTGCAGAAATCGGATTCCGGATGCATCTTCCCTAATTTATTTTATTCTAATGCCTAAGATTATTTCCTGTATTTCGAAAATATGTTGAATAAAAGGAAAGAAAAACAAGGCTGGGCAACCCCCATACCTTATCCTTCCTCAACACCACACCACACGAGGAGCTCATCCTCATCACTTCCCAACCGTGAGGTCCTCATCTCCAAAACAGTCACTCCTTCCTTTCCCCCACGGTGAGCTCCCTCTCCCCTATCATGACGCCTCCATGCTTCTCCCCTGCCTCCCTCCTTTTCTCCTGATCCCTCCCAGCAGCCCACGTTCTACCCTCCTCCAAGGGCAGCCTTGGACCTGTTCTTGAGAAAGAAGAAGAAGGAACAAGAAGAGGGGCAAGAGGAGAAGGGAGGAGAAGAAGAGAGGAACCTCACCTGCCCCTGTCCGTTTTCCCTTTCCCAAGCTTCAAGGGTAAGTTCCCCCACCCTCTATGACCCTCACATGTGCCGCACATGGTGGTTCTTAGATTCTTAGGGTAGGGGAATAGCTAGATCTATTGGAAATAAGGGGGGAAATCGAATCTGCTGCTGTCTCTGTTTTTACAGCACAGAAATCTTCATTTTCGAGTAACTAGATGGCAAAATCAGAGGAGCAATAGTTGGGATGTTTTGTAGGCCTGGTTCCCACGATCGTTTTTAGAGGTTAAACGTATCAATCGTAGCTGTGAAGCTCCTGCTTTATCTGTTTCTTTGGAGCTGTCCAGAATTTCAGAGACAGTAAAGAATAGAGTTTTACCGTGTGCTTTAGGAGCTCTTACAATTCATAAATATTCATGTTTTGTTTTCTCCTAGCTGGTATGTGATGCCTAGTTTCCAATACAAAAGGATTTACTCAATTTCTATGAGTATTCACCTTGTTATGAATTTTCAAAGGCGGCTACTCGTTATTCTGAAACTCGAAAACAGCAGAGAAGTATTTGTTGGTTTTGACCTTCATAAATTCATATTTTGAGTTCGAATAGTTGGAGTTATTTCTAGATAATCTTCTAATGAGTCTAGAAATTTATCGTTTGCTTGGTTTCGAGGAGCCTAGCTCGAGTTATCGATTTATTAGTAAAGGGGGAGCATATGATTGCTTCCTGGAGAATGTCATTCGGAGTACTTTTGTGTGTGCCTTAGATTGGGTTATTTGGTGTACTGCTTGAGGCTTGTAGGTTCGTTGTATTGAGTTGCAAGATATATGTTGAGACTTGTGTGCATCTATTTGCCTACAGGTACAAAGGGTTGGCTCCCTTCAACCCCTCCGCCCTCAGTAAAGGCAAGTGCATGACGAACCTCACCTCCTTATACTCGGTGTGCTGTTTGTAGTGCCTCCAGTGTGCTTGGTTCTTACTTGATGTTTCTTTGAGTCAAAATTCTTCTTCTAAACTCCATGGGTTCGCAGATTGGTAAATTCCGAGCCAATACTGTGGCAGATTGGTAAATTCCGAGCCAATACTGCGGCAGGTCGGTAAATTCCGAGCCGACACGTTGGTAAATTCCGAGCCAACACAGCCTTCACATGATGATTAATTTCCCGTCACATGTGCTAAAACCCACAGTGCAGTTTTCAGTAGGATTGTGTGATTCCGAGTGAAGTTCCAATGATGTTCATGGTCAAATGTCTTTATGGTTCCATATTGTACTTGCTGAGTATTTTTATACTCATTCTTGTGTTTCATTTGGTTTCAGGTACTAATAAGCGACATGTATGGGATATGGGCGTAGCACCTCTACATCTTTGAGCACATCACATAACTTCACAAAATGCTTAGTTGATCATCCTTGGTGTATTAGCTTCTTGCTCTGCATTGTTTAGCTGAGACATTTTATTTTATATCTCGAGACTTGATGAGATTTGGTGAACTGCGTGGATGTTTCTTCCCAGCTATAATATCACTAGTTCATCATTTTCGTACCTGTTGCTTGTCCAAACAAAGGAAACTCTGTCCGGTTTTCGAATACGTTCTATACTTTGTAGATCTAGTTGTAGTGCGGTAGCATCTCAGGTAGGATTTCGTACCTGGGGTGTTATAAAGTGAGCACGTGAACCATGCTCACCAGGTGAAAAAGAAGGGAAGACCTTGCTCAACATCAGATATAACGAACCTCTCTACTACTTCCTTATGAGCTTAAAAACAGAGACACAAAATGGAATATTTTGAATGTTTAAAGGTAGCACATGAAATATTTACTTGGAATGGCAGAAAATACCACATGATAGGTAGGTATGGTGGACACAAATGGCATGGATTTTGGCTCAAGGTTTTTGGATGCACGAGAAGTAATCCCTCTCAGTACAGAGTTTAGGCTAGCAAGGTTGTTTGAAGCAAACACAAGGCATCAACTTGAAACAGCAAGACTTACATGAAAACATAAAGCAATCATTATAAAAACTCTATACTGTCTTCCTTGTTGCTCAAACACTTTTACCAGAAAATATCTAGACCTTAGAGATAGCAAATCATGCAAACCAAATTTCAGTAGTTCTTCATTACTAGGTTTTTAACCACATGATGCAAGAGCTTAAACATGAAATACTTGAGAGCTCAAAACAATTGCCAAGCATTAAATTAATCAAGACAATGATCTACAGATGTGTCTTTTTTTAATATACCAACTACCACATGTTGCATTTTCTGTAACCAAGCAAACAATCAACTTTATTTCAACAAAAGCTTTACTAGCTAAAACAAAAGAGTACTACTCTACAAAAGCTAACAACTCTGAATAAGAGATGCATGCAAAACAGGAGCTGGAAGCATAGCAGTAGCTAGCTAAGAATACTCAACAAATATTAGTGAAGAACATGAGTATTCATATGAAAAAGCGGAGCGTGTCTCTCTCCCACACAAGAATGCTAGGATCCAATTTATTCAGAAAACAAAAATACATAAATAAAAGCACACAGACGCTCCAAGTAAAATGCATATGATGTGAAAGATTAAAAATATAGTATCACTAGAGATGACCTGATACTTTGTTGATGAAGAAGGGGATGCCTTGGGCATCCCCAAGCTTAGATGCTTGAGTCTTCTTGAATTTGCTTGGGTGACCCATGGGGGCATCCCCAAGCTTAGGCTTTTCACTCTTATTGATCACATCATATCATCCTTCTCTCTTGCTACTTGAAAACTTCCGCCACACCAAACTCAGAGTAATTCTCATTAGAGGGTTAGTGCATAATCAAAAATTCACATGTTCCACTGTGACACAATCATAACCGATAGTTTTAAACATTAACTACAGCCACTGATGTTTAAAGGAGTAAAGAAATCCAATCAAACATAGTAAAAAGGCAATGCAAAATAAAAGGTAGAATCTGTCAAAACAGAACAGTCTGTAAAGACGAATTTTGTCGAGGCACTAGAGTTGCTCAAATCGAAAATCACTTAACTAGAGAAAGTTGCACACATATATGAGGATTAAGCACAAAAATTTTCAGAGTGTTTCTCTGTTTCTGGAATATTTGGTGAATTTAACGGTGACAGGCAGAAATCTGTTTCCTGTGTAGAAATCCAAATCTAGCATAAACTTTCTACTAGAGACCTTACTTGGCACAACAATGCAATAAAATAAAGATACAAAGAAGTTGCTACAGAAGTAAACAAACTTCTTGACTCAAATATAAATTAAAATACAGAAAATAAAATGATGGGTTGTCTCCCATAAGCGCTTTTATTTAATGCCTTTTAGCTAGGCTTGATAGTTTTAATGATGCTCTCATGAAAATATAAAATGAAGCAAAAGGAGCATCAAGAAGCAAATTCAAAACACACTTAAGTCTAACCCACTTCCTATGCATAGGAATCTTGTACACAAATAAATTTAGAAAGAACAAAGTGACAAGCATAGGAAGATAAAACAAGAGTAACTTCAAAACTTTCAGCAAATAGAGAGGTGTTTTAGTACCATGAAAACTTCTACAACCATATTTTCCTCTCTCATAATAATTTTCAGTAGCATCATGAATAAACTCAACAATATAACCATCACATAAAGCATGCTTTTCATGATCTACAAACACATAATTTTTATCAAGCTCAAAAATAGTGGGGTTAAAACTTTCAAACCCACTTTTAACCATTTTATATCAAGATGATTGATCATTCTCAAAAAGTATGGGACTCCTAGATAAAGTCAAGAACTCTCCAATCTCATTTTCATTAGTAGTATGATTAATATTATCAAGTAACATAGGACCATCATCTAGAGCTTTATCATAAACATTTTCCAAGCAAAACTCTTTAGTACCATGCATTTCGAAATTAGGCACAAATAAAGGATTATCATAGGATTTATCAAAATAGCATGGATTATCATATATAACAGCAGCATAATTATTCTCACAAGTTTTACTCATAGGGACTATTTCAAGAGAATCCATAGGAACATAACATTCATCCTCCTTTGATAAGGATGGAGGACAATCAAATAGTGTAAGAGATAAAGAGTTACTCTCATTAGAAGGTAGGTATGGGTAGCTAATCCATTCTTCCTCCTTTTGTTCATCACTCTCCTCCTCTTTTTCATCTAATGAGCTTTACGGTTCAGCAATTTCTTCTTCCACAGGTTCCTGGAAGGTAGCAAGTTGTTCTGGAGAATAAGTTTCCTCAAGAAATTCAGTGATATAAGGATTATCATTGTAATATTCAAGGCAATAGCCAAGTATAGCAAAATTTTCAGATTTATAAGGAGAATCATCATCATGAATATAACCAGCAATTTCATAGGCACCCTTAAAAACAAAAAATTCTTCAGTTTGTTCAAGATTACCAAAGTCATAGTTTCCTTTAGCATAAGCAGCCAAGGTTTCATTATCATTATAATCACATTGGAAGGGAAGGTGTTTATGCCTTCTACAACATAAAGATTCATTAAAGCTGTAGGATTCATCATAAGTAGAGCACAAGTTCTTAGCAAAATAATTCAATCTACTTATTTGTTCCCATAAATATTTCCCTTTTTCAGACAAGCGGTATTCCTTATAATAATTTTGTTGTTCCTCCGTGAACCCACTTAGCCAACAAGATTTTGTTTCAAATAGAGAACCATTGATAGCAAATAAATAACTAGACATAATAACAAACCGAAATAAACTAAATGCAAGTAACTAATTTTTTTGTGTTTTTGATATAGGAAAGCAAACAAGACAAAGTAAAAATTAAGTAAGAAAGACAAAAACAAAGTAAAGAGATTGGAAGTGAGAGACTCCCCTTGCAGAAATACTTTACTTCAACAGCACCAGAAAAAGCTCTAGCAGAGTTGAAGACTAAGCACTTCAAGAAGCTTCTCCACTCCCCGGCAACGGCACCAGAAAACAGTCTTGATGCGTGTGAAAGGAGTTAATCAGACACACTTCGTTGGTTACTCCAAGAGGAAGGTGTGATGAGCACAACAGCAAGTTTTCCCTCAGTAAGAAACCAAGGTTTATTGAACCAGTAGGAGTTGAGAGCGCTTCCCAAGGTTGTCAGCGGCGCAACTGACGCGGAACCTGCACAACACAATCAAAATACTTTGCCCCAACGATACAGTGAGGTTGTCAATCTCACCGGCTTGCTGATAACAAAGGATTAGATGTATAGTGTGGAAAAAGATGTTTGTTTGCAGTGAATGAAAGAAAGCAGTAAAAGCAGTTGGTTGTATTTCAGATGTAAAGGAATGTACCGGGGTCCACAGTTCACTAGTGGTGTCTTCTCCATAATAAAATACTACTCATGCTGGGTAAACAAATTACAGCTGGGTAATTGACAAATAAAGAAAGCATATCATTGCGTAATACAAGTCATGATGATCACTATGAGATTCATTTGGGCATTACATGAAAGTACACAGACCGCTAACCAGCATGCATCTGTGCCTAAATAGTCCACCTTTGGGATAACATCCGCAACACCCTCCAGTATTAAGTTGCAAGCAACAGACAATTGCATTAAGTATGGTGCATAATGTAAACAATACAAATATCCTTAGGCAAAGCATTGTTGTTTTACCCCTAGTAGCAACAGCACATCCACAATCTTAGAACTTTCTGTCACTATCCCAGATTAAATGGAGGCATGAACCCACTATCTAGCATAAATACCCCCTCTTGGAGTTACAAGCATAAACTTGGCCAGAGCCTACACTAGCAACGGAGAGCATGCAAGATCATAAACAACATAGACATGATAGATCAATAATCAACATAACATAGTACTTCTTTATTCATCGGATCCCAGCAAACACAACATGTAGCATTACAATAAGATGATCTTGATCATGTTAGGCAGCTCACAAGATCTAAACATGATGGCACAAAAGGAGAAGACAACCATCTAGCTACTGCATGGACCCGTAGTCCAAGGATGAACTACTCACACATCAGTCCGGAGGCGGGCATGGTGATGAAGAGCCCTCCGGTGATGATCTCCCTCTCCGGCAGGGTGCCGGGAAGAGCTTCAGGACCCTCCCGAACTAGGGTTGACGACGGCGGCGGCGACAGACGTTTTTATGGATGGAGGCTCGGGTGTTTAGGGTTAACTCGTCGGGGGAATAAATAGGTGAAAGGGCGGCGGCAGAGGGCACCCAAGGGGCCCACACCACATGGTGGCGCGCCAGGGGGGGTCCCCGCCACCCTATGGTGTGGCCGGTTCGGTGCTCCCCTCCGTCTCTCCTTTGGACTCCGTGTACATGTTGGAAAAATAAGATCGATGCTTTTTGTCCCGTCCAATTCCGAGAATATTTCCTTAAGTAACTTTCTGAAACGGAAAAACAACAGAAAACAGGAACTGGCACTGCGGCATCTTGTTAATAGGTTAGTTCTAGAAAATGCATAAAAATGCTATAAAGTGTGGATAAAACATGTAGCATTTGGTATAATATAAGCATGGATCATAAGAAATTATAGATACGTTGGAGACGTATCAGCCGGCACACCCCCTCCCCTTTGGCCGGCTTGGCCATGTGGGAACAGTCCCACATGGCTTAGCCAAGGAGGGTTACCCCTCCTTCCTCCTATATATAGAGGGCCATACCCTCTACCTAAGGCATCCCTTTTTCCCAAGTCTCTCTCTCTTCCTCACATGTGGGTCCCGTAAGATTGGATCTGCATATGGGGATTAGGGTTTCTCCACCATACGCACACCGTCGTGTAGTTGGTGCTTTGGTAGAGCTCTTCATCTTCCGCTGTTGCCGCTGGGTGTAACGCCCCGGGATCGGTACTATGTAGATCTGAGCGCTACCACCAAATCCGCATAATAATGATCCTAGGACGCCCACTAGGCATAACGTGCACGTCGCAACACACACGTTATGTGGGTGGAATTGTGATAACATTACAATAGTTCTCGATGGAACCCTGTTGCTTGTGAAAGGAGTTACTCAGTCACACTTCGTTGGTTACCCCAAGAGGAAGGTGTGATGAGCACATCAACAAGTTTTTCCCTTAGTAAGAAACCAAGGTTATCGAACCAGTAGGAGTTGAGAGCGCTTCCCAAGGTTGTCAGCGGCGCAACTGACGCGGAACCTGCACAACACAATCAAAATACTTTGCCCCAACGATACAGTGAGGTTGTCAATCTCACCGGCTTGCTGAAAACAAAGGATTAGATGTATAGTGTGGAAAAAGATGTTTGTTTGCAGTGAATGAAAGAAAGCAGTAATTTCAGTTGGTTGTATTTCAGATGTAAAGAATGGACTGGGGTCCACAGTTCACTAGTGGTGTCTTCTCCATAATAAAATACTACTCATGCTGGGTAAACAAATTACAGCTGGGCAATTGACAAATAAAGAAAGCATATCATTGCATAATACAAGTCATGATGATCACCATGAGATTCATTTGGGCATTACATCAAAGTACACAGACCGCTATTCAGCATGCATCTGTGCCTAAATAGTCCACCTTTGGGATAGCATCCGCAACACCCTCCAGTATTAAGTTGCAAGCAACAGACAATTGCATTAAGTATGGTGCATAATGTAAACAATACAAATATCCTTTGACAAAGCATTGTTGTTTTACCCCTAGTAGCAACAACACATCCACAATCTTAGAACTTTCTGTCACTATCCTAGATTAAATGGAGGCATGAACCCACTATCTAGCATAAATACCCCCTCTTGGAGTTACAAGCATAAACTTGGCCAGAGCCTACACTAGTAACGGAGAGCATGCAAGACCATAAACAACATAGACATGATAGATCAATAATCAACATAACATAGTACTTCTTTATTCATCGGATCCCAGCAAACCCAACATGTAGCATTACAATAAGATGATCTTGATCATGTTAGGCAGCTCACAAGATCTAAACATGATGGCACAAAAGGAGAAGACAACCATCTAGCTACTGCATGGACCCGTAGTCCAAGGATGAACTACTCACACATCAGTCCGGAGGCGGGCATGGTGATGAAGAGCCCTCCGGTGATGATCTCCCTCTCCGGCAGGGTGCCGGGAAGAGCTTCAGAACCCTCCCGAACTAGGGTTGACGACGGCGGTGGCGACGGACGTTTCTGTGGATGGAGGCTCGGGTGTTTAGGGTTTTCGCATCGGGGGGATAAATAGGCGAAAGGGCGGCGGCAGAGGGCACCCGAGGGGCCCACACCATACGGTGGCACGCCAGGGGGGGTCGGCGCCACCCTATGGTGTGGCCGGCTCGGTGCTCCCCTCCGTCTCTCCTTTGGACTCCGTGTACGTGTTGGAAAAATAGGAACGATGTTTTTTGTCCCGTCCAATTCCGAGAATATTTCCTTAAGTAACTTTCTGAAACGGAAAAACAACAGAAAATAGGAACTGGCACTGCGGCATCTTGTTAATAGGTTAGTTCCAGAAAATGCATAAAAATGCTATAAAGTGTGAATAGAACATGTAGCAATTGGTATAATATAAGCATGGATCATAAGAAATTATAGATACGTTGGAGACGTATCAAGCATCCCCAAGCTTAGTTCTACTCATCCTCGAATAGGTAAAACGATAACAACAAATAATTTCTTAGGAGACATGCCATCACATAATCTTGATCAAATAATATTGTAAAGCATATGTCATGAATGAAGTGATACAAGGGAATGGTCTATAACTTGCTAACAAGTAGTCAATGAGAAAACTCTGAATCATATAAGCAAAACTTTTCACAAATAGTACTTTCAAGACAAGCATCAAAAAGGTTTAGCATAAGAGTTAACTCATAAAGCAATAATTTCTTAGCAAAAGAATTGAAGCAATACAAAGGAAGATTTAAGTTTCAGCAATGCTTTCAACTTTCAACTTGTATATCTCATGGATAATTGTCAACATAAAGCAATATAATAAGTGCAATAAGTAAGTATGTAAAAATTGTTGCACTCAAAGTTAAAACAAGTGTTTGCTTCTAAGATAGAAAGGAATAGGAAAACTGACTCAACAATAAAGTAAAAGATAGGCCCTTCGCAGAGGGAAGCAGGGATAAATCATGTGCTAGAGCTTTTTATTTTTAAATAGAAGTAAAACAGTTTTGAGAGGTGCATGCTTTTGTCAACAATTCCATAGCAAAAAGAATCCATTAGTCCCCTAGTCAAGCAAGGCCTTAGAGTTTTGAGAGCGGCTCCCATGAGGAATGAGTACACTCCTCTTAATTCTCCTTTGTTTTACCACTAACCAATGTTTGACTGATTTCTCAGGTTTGCAATGTGTGGAGGAGTTTTGATGAAGGTTATATTTATATTTTGCGGGCTGGGAACCCATGCCAGCTCTTGGCAAATCTAAGTGAGCACGTGAACCATGCTCACCAGGTGAAAAAGAAGGGGAAAACCTTGCTCAACATCAGATATAACGAACCTCTCTACTACTTCTTTATGAGCTTAAAAACAGAGACACAAAATGGAATATTTTGAATGTTTAAAGGTAGCACATGAAATATTTACTTGGAATGGCAGAAAATACCACATGATAGGTAGGTATGGTGGACACAAATGGCATGGATTTTGCCTCAAGGTTTTTGGATGCACGAGAAGTAATCCCTTTCAGTACAGAGTTTAGGCTAGCAAGGTTGTTTGAAGCAAACACAAGGTATCAACTTGAAACAGCAAGACTTACATGAAAACATAAAGCAAGCATTATAAAAACTCTATACTGTCTTCCTTGTTGCTCAAACACTTTTACCAGAAAATATCTAGACCTTAGAGATAGCAAATCATGCAAACCAAATTTCAGCAGCTCTACAGTTGTTCTTCATTACTAGGCTTTTAACCACATGATGCAAGAGCTTAAACATGAAATACTTGAGAGCTCAAAACAATTGCCAAGCATCAAATTAAACAAGTAATGATCTACAGATGTGTCTTTTTTTAATATACCATCTACCACATGTTGCATTTTCTGTAACCAAGCAAACAATCAACTTTATTTCAACAAAAGCTTTACTAGCTAAAACAAAAGAGTACTACTCTACAAAAGCTAACAGCTCTGAATAAGAGATGCATGCAAAACAAGAGCTGGAAGCATAGCAGTAGCTAGCTAAGAACACTCAACAAATATAAGTGAAGAACATGAGTATTCATATGAAAAAGCGGAGCGTGTCTCTCTCCCACACAAGAATGCTAGGATACAATTTATTCAGAAAACAAAAATACATAAATAAAAGCACACAGACGCTCCAAGTAAAATGCATATGATGTGAAAGAATAAAAATATAGTATCACTAGAGATGACCTGATACTTTGTTGATGAAGAAGGGGATGCCTTGGGCATCCCCAAGCTTAGATGCTTGAGTCTTCTTGAATTTGCTTGGGTGACCCATGGGGGCATCCCCAAGCTTAGGCTTTTCACTCTTATTGATCACATCATATCATCCTTCTCTCTTGCTACTTGAAAACTTCCGCCACACCAAACTCAGAGTAATTCACATTAGAGGGTTAGTGCATAATCAAAAATTCACATGTTCCACTGTGACACAATCATAACCGATACTTTTAAACATTAACTACAGCCACTGATGTTTAAAGGAGTAAAGAAATCCAATCAAACATAGTAAAAAAGGCAATGCAAAATAAAAGGTAGAATCTGTCAAAACAGAACAGTCTGTAAAGACGAATTTTGTCGAGGCACTAGAGTTGCTCAAATCGAAAATCACTTAACTAGAGAAAGTTGCACACATATATGAGGATTAAGCACAAAAATTTTCAGAGTGTTTCTCTGTTTCTGGAATATTTGGAGAATTTAACGGTGACAGACAGAAATCTGTTTCCTGTGCAGAAATCCAAATCTAGCATAAACTTTCTACTAGAGACCTTACTTGGACAACAATGCAATAAAATAAAGATACAAAGAAGTTGCTACAGAAGTAAACAAACTTCTTGACTCAAATATAAATAAAAATACAGAAAATAAAATGATGGGTTGTCTCCCATAAGCGCTTTTCTTTAATGCCTTTTAGCTAGGCTTGATAGTTTTAATGATGCTCTCATGAAAATATAAAATGAAGCAAAAGGAGCATCAAGAAGCAAGTTCAAAACACACTTAAGTCTAACCCACTTCCTATGCATAGGAATCTTGTACACAAATAAATTTAGAAAGAACAAAGTGACAAGCATAGGAAGATAAAACAAGAGTAACTTCAAAACTTTCAGCAAATAGAGAGGTGTTTTAGTACCATGAAAACTTCTACAACCATATTTTCCTTTCTCATAATAATTTTCAGTAGCATCATGAATAAACTCAACAATATAACCATCACATAAAGCATGCTTTTCATGATCTACAAACACATAATTTTTATCAAGCTCAAAAATAGTGGGGTTAAAACTTTCAAACCCACTTTTAACCATTTTATAACAAGATGATTGATCATTCTCAAAAAGTATGGGACTCCTAGATAAAGTCAAGAACTCTCCAATCTCATTTTCATTAGTAGTATGATTAATATTATCAAGTAACATAGGACCATCATCTAGAGCTTTATCATAAACATTTTCCAAGCAAAACTCTTTAGTACCATGCATTTCGAAATTAGGCACAAATAAAGGATTATCATAGGATTTATCAAAATTGCTGTAACACCCCAAGTATCAACCCAACCTGGGATGCTACCACACTACACTACGAACTACTGTTTCTGATATTATTCAAAATTCCGATAGAGTTTCCTTTGTACAAAAGGGCATACGAGACAATCAATTGGCATCAACACGATAAACATCAAGGTTATAGCTTGAAAGGAACATCCATGCCGCTCAGGATATCACAATAGGTTTCCAGACAAAACGGCACAACCAAGCAAATGTGGAATAGGAAACTAATATCCAACAACCATCGATTAAGACATGGGTGGCCACTAAAAATACGAAATTATGTGTTGTGCTCAAGTGGTGAAGAGGTACTACGCCCAACTCCCATGCATGTCGCTTAATAGTACCTGAAAACCAAATGAAACACAAGAATGAGTATAAAAATACTCAGCAAGTACAATTAGAGCCGCAAGCACAATGATGAACAATTAGTCACATGAAAATACTGATAACCTCCTTTATGAACTAGAAGACTGAAACCGAATATCTGAATTTGTCGCCCGGACTAGCCCACGAGCTGACAGTTCTCACCGAACTCTATCGGAGTAGCCACTCGGGACAGTCTCTCACCGGACCAACAAGAAAGGTTAGCCCTCAGACTAGCTCACAAGCTGACAGTTCTCACCGAACTCTATCGGAGTAGCCACTTGTGAACAGTTGCTCACCGAGTTAGCTATTGAAGTTAAGAAAGTGAAATATCTCTGAACATGGACGAAAGAATCAAATCGAACGAACTGAATAAGTATGAAGTAAACCAGCAGAACAAGGGATCTCAATCAGTGAGAGCAATTAGTTGAACAATCACAGAATGAACAAATGGTTCGTCATGCACTTGCCTACTTTCCACGGACCAATGGAAAATCACAACACTTGAAGCTCTTTCAGACCTGTAGGTAATTAAATTCACTCTCAGATTTTATCTTCAAATAGTCAACAATAGATAGTTCAGTCACCTACTTCATATATCAGCTTAGATATGTAATAGCGGAAGAAACAAATTAGTTGATACCCAGGGACCTGAAAGTTTATTCACTATTTTCTGGTACGGTAGGCCAATCCTATTTTATTATTAATGAACCCTCAACTAGCTAGAGTCCTGGTTATTGTCGTGCAGGTCCCCTTTGAACTGTAACCAAAAGAGCAGGTAGCTAACTGACTGTTCTAGTTCCTTTAATCTGATGTACAAATACCAGCAACCAACGGAATAATTCCAGTCTCTTTCTTTTCACCTTCTACCAGCAGCTATGCCAAATAGCAATAGTGCAAATCTAGTGAAAATCAGCCGCAGAAGTGCAGCTAGCAATCGAGTACAAGGTACAGAATAAATCCACTTTGCACCCATCCGTAACTAGTACTATTAGCTAATAGAAAACTTCTAGCTTTTCCTGGGAAAAAGTACTAATCGATGCTAGTTGGGTGCATGACTCACAAGATTTATAGACTGCTACCAAACTAGATCAACCACGAACCAACCTGGCAGCGGCAGCAGAGCGTAGAACTCAGCAATAGGAATCCACTCGGTGGCAGATGTGTTCAGCTGCTGTAGTCCTGCTATGGCGGTGAATCCCTCGCTGTGGGGATTTGTGGCACTAGCGGCAAGGTTGCCGAGCGGCAGCGGCGGCGGATGAACTAGGGCAGGGGTGCCGTGTGTGAACTGGGAGCTGGCTGGGTTGGGCTTGGCTTGGTATTTATCCCTCTCTTTTTTTTCTAGCCAAACTGAAATATTAGTTTACGCTGAAGGGAAATCCAAGGGTCAAGATTCAACGAATTCTCCACTATGTCAGAACTCGGAATTTAATAATTCTAAGATCAGTGCAACGAGGCAGACTCCATCATGGTCTTAGATTTCCAAACGACTAATGGTTACAAAAAGTCAATACTGGTAAACTATTTTATTTTATGAAAGGAAAATTATATTTTATAAATTCAGGGTATTACAATTGCATGGATTATCATATATAACAGCAGCATAATTATTCTCACAAGTTTTACTCATAGGGACTATTTCAAGAGAATCCATAGGAACATAACATTCATCCTCCTTTGATAAGGATGGAGGACAATCAAATAGTGTAAGAGATAAAGAGTTACTCTCATTAGAAGGTAGGCATGGGTAGCTAATCCATTCTTCCTCCTTTTGTTCATCTGTGACACCCCTCCCTGGCACATATTATCAGAGAGGCAGTCATCCCGTGCGCCATCCCAAGATAACTGGCCGCACGTCACAACAGTGTAACATAATGGAAATCATTACACAATCAGGCACATCAGTGCTACAAATGGTTTACAAGGCCATCAAGGAATGACAAAATATCAATCCCAGCATGGCACGATACAGAGTTTTAACTGGCAGCAGAAGACATATGAGAGGCTATGGCTTGGAGCGGCTCCACTCCACAGGTTCTGGCTGGGCTACTGATCCTAGCACGCTTCTGCTCCTTGTCCTTGCTAAGGTGGAGGTTGGGTCCTCGCCAAAATCTGGCCACAATCACAAGGCCCGTGAGTACATTATTATGCACTCAGCAAGTATCGCCCCTCACCACAAACAATCCAACAATCATGCAACAAGGTATATACTGGAAGTAAAATCCTACAACATGGCAAGGTGTATACTAGATACATGACATAAAAGTAGCATGGCATTGACAACCAAACATGTCATAAGCAAGCAACGGGGGTATCACCAGTACAGAGTCCAAGCCAGGTGGGGTTGGATCGTGTACCAGCAATCATACAAGGGGTTTACCTGTGACGAGTAAACGGGTGTACCAAGTAGGTACCAAATAATACACAACATCACCTGTGATCACTGCTAGGCCCACTGGCCTCGTCATTTCACTCTGGGCACGCACGGTTGATGTGGGCTATGGCCTAACTATAGGCTCTCCAACGCATCACACCGCCATCCCTAAATCCTGGTAACCATCAACAGCTCACGACAATATTCCCTGCATCATCTTATTTGTTCATTTAGTGTAATCAGGTTGTTCATTAATTATTTCAAACAAATCTTAAGTTTAACCTCCGGACACGACGAGGACACACAGTGTGACCGACACTGAACTGTTGTTCCATAACCCAGGAACAAGGCTAGCTGCTAGATTGACACTCTCGAGAGGTTGCAGATACCACCCACCTAAGTGCACCACACTGAGCCGGTACTTTAGGATTTCACCCCTAGGACGAACTCAGCAAGATACACTCACCTGACCGTTCACGCTACCAAGACACTCCCTGTATAGCTACCGACACAACTCTGTGTCTTATGACGAAGTGAATCCGGCACGCCCCCAACAGATGAGCGACGCCTAGCTCCGGAACCTTCACAAGACTAGCCCCGACCACAAAGGTAACCGACTAGACTTGCCAAAATGGTGGCATCAAAGGAGGCTCAATAGGATTACGTAGGTCAAGGCCCGCCCATGTGAGCGACAGTGGTAGTGCGTTCGATGTTCAGATTAGTGGCACTATGGACTGACCCTATCGATGTTTGGAGGGGTGTTTCATTTAATCAAGTTTCATCATAACCAGTCCAAACAACAGGGGATTAGTCCAACACAACAATCACAACAACAGAATCATATAACATCAAACAACAAGGCATTAGCAACATAATACTTGCATGCATAGATAACAACATAACGATAATAATAATACCCGGGTGACTGTGGCGGGCAACCCGGCCGGTGTCACTCGGGGGTTAGTGTTCACAGAATAATAGCATAATATTTCAAACGGATGACGGTGGCGGGCAACCCGGCCGGTGTCACCATAAAAGAATGAACCGAAAAGCACTCATAAGAAGGAGAGAGCATCCATTCCACTCGAGGGTTACCCTGACGTGGTGTCAGCAATCTCGGCAATAAGAACCAAATGGAAAGGCAGCTCCCAAGCGTCGCAGTCCGGGTGGTCTATGCCACCCATATTTGACGGTGGGACAAGGAAACTAACTCTTTTGGCAAATGCCCCAACCCCGAGGATCATAAGACGACATTCGTCCGCTCCTCACCTCGGCGAAGAGGAAAGAACCAAACAAAGCCCCGCAAGCGCGAGACGCACAGTTGTAATAATTCCCCCACTCCTTTGACTGAGGCGGGAGACCCGGCCATTGTCTCGGGAATGTGAGTGATGCACAGATAAGCAGTTATGCAGTAGTGCAATATTTACAATGCAACATGATAGACATACAACAATAGAAGTAGACAGACATAACAATATAACAGAAGACAGACATAACACCCGGCATGGTATTAAGCAATCAAACAAACAAGCATTGCAGGAGGGCTCAAAGCAAGGGGTTAGCTTGCCTCAAAACATGGGCTCCAGAGGGTTCGGGGAGGTCTCGTACTCGTCGGGGGTCGGGGTCTTGACGAACGCCTGAACCCCGGGGGGTCAAACAACACATCAACATAGGCCACAAAATAAATAATTCCAAAAGTGGAAAAAGGACAGCTCCACTGGATAACTCTCCTCAAACCATGAATTTAGGAATTTGAATCGGCTAAATCGGAGCTACGGTTCAAAAGTTGTTGACGTGCGATCGTTAATTATCTGCTGCTCACCAGAAAAAGGAAAACAGACCGCGCGGGGAAAAAAATGGCACGGGCTGCTTCTGCGCTTGGTTGGGCCGTGCTGGGCCGAACGGCCCGCTGCGCTGCGTGCTGGGCTGGGCTGGGCTGCTCGCGCCTTCTCGGGACTACGTCTTCCGATGGAGAATACGGGAAACTTGTGGGGCGCCTCCACTTAACCCGACAGGTGGGGCCAGGACCCACCTGTCAGCCTCTCCTTCTCTTTTCCCTTTTCTTTTTCCTTTTTTCTTTTCTACTTTCCCTCTTCTTCCTTCTTCTGGCTCGAAGCCACCCGCACGCACGCACACAGTGGCTCGGGTGAGCTTGGCGCCGGCGCACGGGCGGCCGGGGGCGGACGCCGGCGGCCGGGACGGTCCCGCCACGCCCTTCCGCGCCCGATGGAGGCGGAGCCAGCGGCTGGGGCGGTCTCCCATGAGCTTGCACAAGCTCTGGCCAGCTCGGCCATGGCGGCGAGCTTCGGCACGGCGACGGCGCCGGCCGTGGGGTGGCCCGGAGACTCCAAAAACGGAGGGGATGGAACCGCCAAGCTACTCCGCACCCGCCGGTGCTGCTTCCTACGGCAGAGAGGGTATGTGGAGCTCGCTACCCGAGCTCTAGGGTTTCGGCCATGGAAGCTTTGCCAAGCTCCTGCGGCCTCACTTCTTGGTGGAACTCGAGTGGGAGAGTCTGGGAGGGAGGACTGAGGTCTGTGAGCGCGATGGGGGTCTCAGCGGTGCTTCTTATAGCCAGGGGAGAGGGAGAGGTAGGTACACCCGAGCTCGGCTATTGATGGCGTTTTCAGGACGTGTTCTCCGGCTACAGAGGAGGAGAGGATGAGGACGGTGAGCTGGCCGCACAGTGCAGCACGAGGAACATGCTGAAGCTGGCTTAGGCACCGACCAAGCTCCTAAGTAGGCTTAACTTAGCAAGTTTCTGTCATTTCGAAATCGGTCCAGAAGGTGTTCGACCAAATGCCCCAATGAACTTTTCGACGCAAATAAATTCCAGCAAAATACCAGTGGTTAGGTTTGTATGTGGGGAGATGGTTCCTAGACTTTGACGTCAGATGGTGCAACCTAACTAGGTTGTTCGAAAAAAAACTACCGAAAGGGGTTTGTGACATGATCATGTCTTGATAGGATTTAGAGCATGGGGTTTTAGGTGCATGCAAATCACCTAGGAGCTATAAGAGAGACCAGGGAAGTAGGTGGTGTCTCACAACCAAACATGCAGAAAGAATGCACACAAGGGGACACTTGCATCCTTCCAAAAATGTGGGTACACTTTGGGGCATGGCACTTATGTCACCCCAACAACTAGGTGGAGGGATTTTATTTGATAAAAGAACTATGAGAAGGATAAGGCTGGTTGGGATTTTTATCCCATGTGAGGAATTCACATGGCTCTTGGGTCATCCAGGTGTTGAGTTGGCATGAAGATATTTTGTGGTTATTAGTGGGTGTAAGAAGGAGTGGTGGATAGGTGGCTCAAAATAATCATGTCACCTTGGTGGGTGTAGGCAATGGCATGAGATACATCTTCTGGTTTTGTGAGGAGTGATGGAGAGGAGAAGTTGGGAAAAACAATTCCCTAAACAACACTTGCAGGAAATATTTAGGCTATGAGGTTTTTAGGAAAAACCCTAGCGGAGGTTTTCGAAGTGGCAAAGAAATCACCGGAGATTTCCTGGAATTATTTTAGAGAAAAGATCACGAGGGCATCATCTAGCACCCGAGGATAAAAGAAATTTTGAGACACGAGGGAAAAGTTTTTCGGGTGTGGGGAAAACACCACTAAATTCGGGATCCAAATTTTGGGGTGTTACAGACCTTTCCCCCTTAACAAGAATCTCGTCCCGAGATTCGGGGACTTATAGAGATTCCCGGGGTTATACAAGATATTTCTTGCATGGTTTAATATACCCCTATATTTAAAACTTTTCCAAAAATTTTACTACCACGACTATAGTTGGAATCGCATAGAAAGATCAACACTCAACGGGGTTTTTCCTAAAACTAGGTATTTCAAGGCTCGATAAATTTTAACGCACTTAATGCATTCTAGGGATGGCATGGTAGGGCTCATACAATCAAACAACATAGGATCTACTCACATGCTTATGAATTTAAAATCTAAGGTTTTGCACAAACAGGGCAAGATCAAACAAGATCTACAACCAAATTATCAAATAATCTAA
The DNA here is from genome assembly GCA_947311845.1 of Poa pratensis. Lineage (NCBI taxonomy): Eukaryota > Viridiplantae > Streptophyta > Magnoliopsida > Poales > Poaceae > Poa > Poa pratensis. Next base: position 6,662,180 of record CAMZMU010000090.1, read on the forward strand.
CAAGATCAACTGGGGTGAGTAAGAACTCAAAAACCTTTATAAACAAAAGGCAGGGATATGCTAATCATAACCTTCTCCTAAGGTTTTATTTTTGACAAGTTATACACACACAACAGGTGCCCCTTTCATGTGCGTACAACAAAAGGTTTTATTTTTCCAAAGCTATACATACATGGCAGGTGCCCCTTTCATGTATATACCGGTTTGGAAAAAGAAACAAGGTTTGTTTTCAAACAACGATGTTCGCGCCACAAGGTGGGATCACAAACACCAAAATTTTGTGGGATAGAGCCATTCCCAAAGTTTGTTTTTGCAAAGAAATTTTCCCTATAGAACTCCGGGATACGAGGAAAATAACACGTCTCGGGGTACCTCTTCACGTTGAAGTAGTCGCAGTGTCCTAGTTGGAGTAGAACTTGCATCATCAATTTCGGAAATTGTCCATCCGTGTACAGTTCGTGTCTTGCAGCAAGATTAAATGGCAGGATACAAGCATGGGTAGGAGAATTTCTACTTGTAGCAAAACATCATTTTATAAAACATTTCTGCATTTTATGGCCCAAAACAAAACGGCTGCAGCAGTATGGCATAATCATTTCAACCATACCGTATAGGCAAGCACAAGCAAACATAGACAAAACACTCTACAAAAATCCTTCTGTGTTCCAGCGAGGAGGAGCACCCAACAAGCAATTAAGCTTGAGGTGGTGGATCTCGTGGAGGGCTCGGGCCCCTTTCTCTAACATGCGTCCAGACAAGGTTCATATTGGGTGAGGAACCTTGGGGTACTACATGTAGGAGTTTTTCAAACCTATGCGCGAGCCAACATTAAGTGAGCGGGACACCGTGGTTACAGTGTCTCATCAAATACTTCCACTTAATAGTTAAACTTGTGCAACACACACAAAATAATTTGCATACTACAAAATAATCCCATTCAAAGTTTGCATTAACTCACAGGTGGGTATATGCGTCTGGGTTCACATATACTGTCCCTGTTTTAAGTGATCTGTCGTTTCTTCAAAACCTTTAACTAAAGAAAGGCATGATATTCCATCATGTGTCAACCAAGTGGTCAACCAGGGGATAAGAACACCAAGTTTTATTTCGGCTGATTCGACATCAACCAAGAAACAGACAACAAACTTGCATTACAACCAACACAAGGAAAACAAACAACAAAACAAACAAGCTCACGGCTTCTCACCTACCAACATACGAGCGTCACTCACTAACGAACAGGGGCTCTATTCCGCTTGACGGCCTCTGGGGGTCGGTGGAGCGGTGCCAAGACGAAGAGTGGTGTCCACATCTGCATCTTCCGGGGGTGGGGAATCACCGGCCTGCCTTCAAGGACAACACCTGGTTCTTGGGGTTGCTGCCGAACTCGGGCCATGGCTTCCTCAAGAACAGAAAGACCAACATGGGGCCATCTGTTCAGGTACCTGTAGTGCCCACTGAAGTCGATCTGGCACGGAGCCTTTGTGGGATGGACCAGGGTCTGGAATCTGGGGTTTTCCTTGCTGGGTTTGAGCTTGGTCCTGTGTGGCTGAGATTGGATTCCTCATGGAAGCATGCTGCAGGAGTGCAGGGCCAAGACTTTGCCTGGCGACTCGGAGCTCGGCCATGAGTGAATGGTTCAGGCTTTCCATTGCAGCGAGGTAGGAGACCAAGTGCACTATAGCTGAATCGACTTCATTTTCGGTGTTGGCCCAGATTATCCGAGGACCAGACCGAGGCATAGCTGGGAGAAAGAAGTAGGCTCTACACCGCACAAATGCCGGTTCCATCCATCTGAGACGGGCAAGGCTTTCAAAGGCGGTTACCTGGAAAGCTAGCTCAAGTGTAGGCATTAACCTGCCACTAAACTCATAGGGTTTCTTCTTGCGGTCGGGATGCGGCTTGATACTCACAACAGCCTGAAACTCATGCCCGGCAGGTGAGTCTTCGCTTCTGAACACCACATACTGAGGACGGGTCGATGCACCAAGAGCATCACGGACGACCTCCCAAAGAAGAAGGGGGAAGCCGGGGCAATGGTCGGCAGTGGTATCCATATAGAAGGTGGGTGCCATCTAAACTAGTGCAAGCTTCAGGGCTATGGGTGAGGTAAGAACGCGGGATACCTTAGCGGAATCCTGCTTCAATAGAGTTGGGTTGCCAAGGGTAGAAGGCGAAGGTGGGGATGTCTGGAAGCTAGGACTGGGTCTCATTTCTAAGGGTTAGTGTCAATTTCTTCTCATGGAAGAAACTGGCGAGCCTCACTCGGGGATTGGGACAAGTCCTACTGCACCATACTGTTGACCAACAATAGCCATGCCGGTTAGGCGGAGATGGGTCAAATCCATCGGGCTCCTTGTCGGCAAATAGTACGGTTGAGCTTTCCATGCTAGGGTAGTCTACAGCCAGCCTGGTGCTCTGATACCATGTCTGTGACACCCCTCCCTGGCACATATCACCAGAGAGGCAGTCGTCCCGTGCGCCATCCCAAGATAACTGGCCGCACGTCACAACAGTGTAACATAATGGAAATCATTACACAATCAGGCACATCAGTGCTACAAATGGTTTACAAGGCCATCAAGGAATGACAAATATCAATCCCAGCATGGCACGATACAGAGTTTTAACTGGCAGCGGAAGACATATGAGAGGCTACGGCTTGGAGCGGCTCCACTCCACAGGTTCTGGCTGGGCTACTGATCCTAGCACGCTCTGCTCCTTTCCTTGCTAAGGTGGAAGTGAATCCTCGCCAAAACCTGGCCACAATCACAAGGCCCGTGAGTACATTATTATGCACTCAGCAAGTATCGCCCCTCACCACAAACAATCCAACAATCATGCAACAAGGTATATACTGGAAATAAAATCCTACAACATGGCAAGGTGTATACTAGATACATGACATAAAAGTAGCATGGCATTGACAACCAAACATGTCATAAGCAAGCAACGGGGGTATCACCAGTACAGAGTCCAAGCCAGGTGGGGTTGGATCGTGTACCGCAATCATACAAGGGCTTACCTGTGACGAGTAAACGGGTGTACCAAGTGGGTACCAAATAATACACAACATCACCTGTGATCACTGCTAGGCCCACTGGCCTCATCATTTCACTCTGGGCACGCACGGTTGATGTGGGCTATGGCCTAACTATAGGCTTCCCAACGCATCACACCGCCATCCCTAAATCATGGTAACCATCAACAGCTCACGACAATATTCCCTGCATCATCTTATTTGTTCATTTAGTGTAATCAGGTCGTTCATTAATTATTTCAAACAAATCTTAAGTTTAACCTCCGGACACGACGAGGACACACAGTGTGACCGACACTGAACTGTTGTTCCATAACCCAGGAACAAGGCTAGCTGCTAGATTGACACTCTCGAGAGGTTGCAATACCACCCACCTAAGTGCACCACACTGAGCCGGTACTTTAGGATTTCACCCCTAGGACGAACTCAGCAAGATACACTCACCTGACCGTTCACGCTACCAAGACACTCCCTGTATAGCTACCGACACAACTCTGTGTCTTATGACGAAGTGAATCCGGCACGCCCCCAACAGATGAGCGACGCCTAGCTCCGGAACCTTCACAAGACTAGCCCCGACCACAAAGGTAACCGACTAGACTTGCCAAAATGGTGGCATCAAAGGAGGCTCAATAGGATTACGTAGGTCAAGGCCCGCCCATGTGAGCGACAGTGGTAGTGCGCGATGTTCAGATTAGTGGCACTATGGACTGACCCTATCGATGTTTGGAGGGGTGTTTCATTTAATCAAGTTTCATCATAACAAGTCCAAACAACAGGGATTAGTCCAACACAACAATCACAACAACAAATCATATAACATCAAACAACAAGGCATTAGCAACATAATACTTGCATGCATAGATAACAACATAACGATAATAATAATACCCGGGTGACTGTGGCGGGCAACCCGGCCGGTGTCACTCGGGGGTTAGTGTTCACAGAATAATAGCATAATATTTCAAACGGATGACGGTGGCGGGCAACCCGGCCGGTGTCACCGTAAAAGAATGAACCGAAAAGCACTCATAAGAAGGAGAGAGCATCCATTCCACTCGAGGGTTACCCTGACGTGGTGTCAGCAATCTCGGCAATAAGAACCAAATGGAAAGGCAGCTCCCAAGCGTCGCAGTCCGGGTGGTCTATGCCACCCATATTTGACGGTGGGACAAGGCAACTAACTCTTTTGGCAAATGCCCCCAACCCCGAGGATCATAAGACGACATTCGTCCGCTCCTCACCTCGGCGAAGAGGAAAGAACCAAACAAAGCCCCGCAAGCGCGAGACGCACAGTTGTAATAATTCCCCCACTCCTTTGACTGAGGCGGGAGACCCGGCCATTGTCTCGGGAATGTGAGTGATGCACAGATAAGCAGTTATGCAGTAGTGCAATATTTACAATGCAACATGATAGACATACAATAATAGAAGTAGACAGACATAACAATATAACAGAAGACAGACATAACACCCGGCATGGTATTAAGCAATCAAACAAACAAGCATTGCAGGAGGGCTCAAAGCAAGGGGTTAGCTTGCCTCAAAACATGGGCTCCAGAGGGTTCGGGGAGGTCTCGTACTCGTCGGGGGTCGGGGTCTTGACGAACGCCTGAACCCCGGGGGGTCAAACAACACATCAACATAGGCCACAAAATAAATAATTCCAAAAATGGAAAAAGGACAGCTCCACTGGATAACTCTCCTCAAACCATGAATTTAGGAATTTGAATCGGCTAAATCGGAGCTACGGTTCAAAAGTTGTTGACGTGCGATCGTTAATTATCTGCTGCTCACCAGAAAAAGGAAAACAGACCGCGCGGGGAAAAAAAATGGCGCGGGCTGCTTCTGCGCGGTGTTGGGCCGTGCTGGGCCGAACGGCCCGCTGCGCTGCGTGCTGGGCTGGGCTGGGCTGCTCGCGCCTTCTCGGGACTACGTCTTCCGATGGAGAAGACGGGAAACTTGTGGGGCGCCTCCACTTAACCCGACAGGTGGGGCCGGGACCCACCTGTCAGCCTCTCCTTCTCTTTTCCCTTTTCTTTTTCCTTTTTTCTTTTCTACTTTCCCTCTTCTTCCTTCTTCTGGCTCGAAGCCACCCGCACGCACGCACGCAGTGGCTCGGGTGAGCTTGGCGCCGGCGAACGGGCGGCCGGGGGCGGACGCCGGCGGCCGGGACGGTCCCGCCACGCCCTTCCGCGCCCGATGGAGGCGGAGCCAGAGGCTGGGGCGGTCTCCCACGAGCTTGCACAAGATCTGGCCGGCTCGGCCATGGCGGCGAGCTTCGGCACGGTGACGGCGCCGGCCGTGGGGTGGCCCGGAGACTCCGAAAACGGAGGGGATGGAACCGCCAAGCTACTCCGCACCCGCCGGTGCTGCTTCCTACGGCAGAGAGGGTTTGTGGAGCTCGCTACCCGAGCTCTAGGGTTTCGGCCATGGAAGCTTTGCCGAGCTCCTGCGGCCTCACTTCTTGGTGGAACTCGAGTGGGAGAGTCTGGGGAGGGAGGACTGAGGTCTGTGAGCGCGATGGGGGTCTCAGCGGTGCTTCTTATAGCCAGGGGAGAGGGAGAGGTAGGTACACCCGAGCTCGGCTATTGATGGCGTTTTCAGGACGTGTTCTCCGGCTACAGAGGAGGAGAGGATGAGGACGGTGAGCTGGCCGCACAGTGCAGCACGAGGAACATGCTGAAGCTGGCTTAGGCACCGACCAAGCTCCTAAGTAGGCTTAACTTAGCATGTTTCTGTCATTTCGAAATCGGTCCAGAAGGTGTTCGACCAAATGCCCCAATGAACTTTTCGACGCAAATAAATTCCAGCAAAATACCAGTGGTTAGGTTTGTATGTGGGGAGATGGTTCCTAGACTTTGACGTCAGATGGTGCAACCTAACTAGGTTGTTCGAAAAAAAACTACCGAAAGGGGTTTGTGACATGATCATGTCTTGATAGGATTTAGAGCATGGGGTTTTAGGTGCATGCAAATCACCTAGGAGTTATAAGAGAGACCAGGGAAGTAGGTGGTGTCTCACAACCAAACATGCAGAAAGAATGCACACAAGGGGACACTTGCATCCTTCCAAAAATGTGGGTACACTTTGGGGCATGGCACTTATGTCACCCAACAACTAGGTGGAGGGATTTTATTTGATAAAAGAACTATGAGAAGGATAAGGCTGGTTGGGATTTTTATCCCATGTGAGGAATTCACATGGCTCTTGGGTCATCCAGGTGTTGAGTTGGCATGAAGATATTTGTGGTTATTAGTGGGTGTAAGAAGGAGTGGTGGATAGGTGGCTCAAAATAATCATGTCACCTTGGTGGGTGTAGGCAATGGCATGAGATACATCTTCTGGTTTTGTGAGGAGTGATGGAGAGGAGAAGTTGGGAAAAACAATTCCCTAAACAACACTTGCAGGAAATATTTAGGCTATGAGGTTTTTAGGAAAAACCCTAGCGGAGGTTTTCGAAGTGGCAAAGAAATCACCGGAGATTTCCTGGAATTATTTTAGAGAAAAGATCACGAGGGCATCATCTAGCACCCGAGGACAAAAGAAATTTTGAGACACGAGGGAAAAGTTTTTCGGGTGTGGGGAAAACACCACTAAATTCGGGTTCCAAATTTTGGGGTGTTACATCATCACTCTCCTCCTCTTTTTCATCTAATGAGCTTTACGGTTCAGCAATTTCTTCTTCCACAGGTTCCTGGAAGGTAGCAAGTTGTTCTGGAGAATAAGTTTTCTCAAGAAATTCAGTGATATAAGGATTATCATTGTAATAGTCAAGGCAATAGCCAAGTATAGCAAAATTTTCACATTTATAAGGAGAATCATCATCATGAATATAACCAGCAATTTCATAGGCACCCTTAAAAACAAAAAATTCTTCAGTTTTTTCAAGATTACCAAAGTCATAGTTTCCTTTAGCATAAGCAGCCAAGGTTTCATTATCATTATAATCACATTGGAAGGGAAGGTGTTTATGCCTTCTACAACATAAAGATTCATTAAAGCAGTAGGATTCATCATAAGTAGAGCACAAGTTCTTAGCAAAATAATTCAATCTACTTATTTGTTCCCATAAATATTTCCCTTTTTCAGACAAGCGGTATTCCTTATAATAATTTTGTTGTTCCTCCGTGAACCCACTTAGCCAACAAGATTTTGTTTCAAATAGAGAACCATTGATAGCAAATAAATAACTAGACATAATAACAAACCGAAATAAACTAAATGCAAGTAACTAATTTTTTGTGTTTTTGATATAGGAAAGCAAACAAGACAAAGTAAAAATAAAGTAAGAAAGACAAAAACAAAGTAAAGAGATTGGAAGTGAGAGACTCCCCTTGCAGAAATACTTTACTTCAACAGCACCAGAAAAAGCTCTAGCAGAGTTGAAGACTAAGCACTTCAAGAAGCTTCTCCACTCCCCGGCAACGGCACCAGAAAACAGTCTTGATGCGTGTGAAAGGAGTTACTCAGACACACTTCGTTGGTTACTCCAAGAGGAAGGTGTGATGAGCACACAGCAAGTTTTCCCTCAGTAAGAAACCAAGGTTTATTGAACCAGTAGGAGTTGAGAGCGCTTCCAAGGTTGTCAGCGGCGCAACTGACGCGGAACCTGCACAACACAATCAAAATACTTTGCCCCAACGATACAGTGAGGTTGTCATCTCACCGGCTTGCTGATAACAAAGGATTAGATGTATAGTGTGGAAAAAGATGTTTGTTTGCAGTGAATGAAAGAAAGCAGTAAAAGCAGTTGGTTGTATTTCAGATGTAAAGGAATGTACCGGGGTCCACAGTTCACTAGTGGTGTCTTCTCCATAATAAAATACTACTCATGCTGGGTAAACAAATTACAGCTGGGCAATTGACAAATAAAGAAAGCATATCATTGCGTAATACAAGTCATGATGATCACTATGAGATTCATTTGGGCATTACATCAAAGTACACAGACCGCTAACCAGCATGCATCTGTGCCTAAATAGTCCACCTTTGGGATAACATCCGCAACACCCTCCAGTATTAAGTTGCAAGCAACAGACAATTGCATTAAGTATGGTGCATAATGTAAACAATACAAATATCCTTAGGCAAAGCATTGTTGTTTTACCCCTAGTAGCAACAGCACATCCACAATCTTAGAACTTTCTGTCACTATCCCAGATTAAATGGAGGCATGAACCCACTATCTAGCATAAATACCCCCTCTTGGAGTTACAAGCATAAACTTGGCCAGAGCCTACACTAGCAACGGAGAGCATGCAAGATCATAAACAACATAGACATGATAGATCAATAATCAACATAACATAGTACTTCTTTATTCATCGGATCCCAGCAAACACAACATGTAGCATTACAATAAGATGATCTTGATCATGTTAGGCAGCTCACAAGATCTAAACATGATGGCACAAAAGGAGAAGACAACCATCTAGCTACTGCATGGACCCGTAGTCCAAGGATGAACTACTCACACATCAGTCCGGAGGCGGGCATGGTGATGAAGAGCCCTCCGGTGATGATCTCCCTCTCCGGCAGGGTGCCGGGAAGAGCTTCAGGACCCTCCCGAACTAGGGTTGACGACGGCGGCGGCGACGGACGTTTCTATGGATGGAGGCTCGGGTGTTTAGGGTTAACTCGTCGGGGGAATAAATAGGCGAAAGGGCGGCGGCAGAGGGCACCCGAGGGGCCCACACCACATGGTGGCGCGCCAGGGGGGTCCCCGCCACCCTATGGTGTGGCCGGTTCGGTGCTCCCCTCCGTCTCTCCTTTGGACTCCGTGTACGTGTTGGAAAAATAAGATCGATGCTTTTTGTCCCGTCCAATTCCGAGAATATTTCCTTAAGTAACTTTCTGAAACGGAAAAACAACAGAAAACAGGAACTGCACTGCGGCATCTTGTTAATAGGTTAGTTCCAGAAAATGCATAAAAATGCTATAAAGTGTGGATAAAACATGTAGCATTTGGTATAATATAAGCATGGATCGTAAGAAATTATAGATAGTTGGAGACGTATCAGCCGGCGCACCCCCTCCCCTTTGGCCGGCTTGGCCATGTGGGAACAGTCCCACATGGCTTAGCCAAGGAGGGTTACCCCCTCCTTCCTCCTATATATAGAGGGCCATACACTCTCCCTAGGCATCCCTTTTTCCCATGTCTCTCTCTCTTCCTCACGTGTGGGTCCCGTAAGATTGGATCTGCATATGGGGATTAGGGTTTCTCCACCATACGCACACCGTCGTGTAGTTGGTGCTTTGGTCGAGCTCTTCATCTTCCGCTGTTGCCGCTGGGTGTAACGCCCCGGGATCGGTACTATGTAGATCTGAGCGCTACCGCCAAATCCGCATAATAATGATCCTAGGACGCCCACCAGGCATAACGTGCACGTCGCAACACACACGTTATGCGGGTGGAATTGTGATAACATTACAATAGTTCTCGATGGAACCCCGTTGCTTGTGAAAGGAGTTACTCAGTCACACTTCGTTGGTTACCCCAAGAGGAAGGTGTGATGAGCACAGCAACAAGTTTTTCCCTTAGTAAGAAACCAAGGTTATCGAACCAGTAGGAGTTGAGAGCGCCTCCCAAGGTTGTCAGCGGCACAACTGACGCGGAACCTGCACAACACAATCAAAATACTTTGCCCCAACGATACAGTGAGGTTGTCAATCTCACCGGCTTGCTGAAAACAAAGGATTAGATGTATAGTGTGGAAAAAGATGTTTGTTTGAGTGAATGAAAGAAAGCAGTAATTTCAGTTGGTTGTATTTCAGATGTAAAGAATGGACTGGGGTCCACAGTTCACTAGTGGTGTCTTCTCCATAATAAAATACTACTCATGCTGGGTAAACAAATTACAGCTGGCAATTGACAAATAAAGAAAGCATATCATTGCATAATACAAGTCATGATGATCACCATGAGATTCATTTGGGCATTACATCAAAGTACACAGACCGCTATCCAGCATGCATCTGTGCCTAAATAGTCCACCTTTGGGATAGCATCCGCAACACCCTCCAGTATTAAGTTGCAAGCAACAGACAATTGCATTAAGTATGGTGCATAATGTAAACAATACAAATATCCTTTGACAAAGCATTGTTGTTTTACCCCTAGTAGCAACAGCACATCCATAATCTTAGAACTTTCTGTCACTATCCTAGATTAAATGGAGGCATGAACCCACTATCTAGCATAAATACCCCCTCTTGTAGTTACAAGCATAAACTTGGCCAGAGCCTACACTAGTAACGGAGATCATGCAAGATCATAAACAACATAGACATGATAGATCAATAATCAACATAACATAGTACTTCTTTATTCATCGGATCCCAGCAAACCCAATGTAGCATTACAATAAGATGATCTTGATCATGTTAGGCAGCTCACAAGATCTAAACATCTTTACCTAATAATAAAGGGACTAAGGCTTCTTGCAAAATTTTCGTCTGTTATAGAATTGCCCCCGTAGTTCACTAAAATTACCCACCTATGCCACGCTCAAGTGAAAAAAACGGTTCAATCTTTTCCGTCTCGGCCTTTTGACCTCCCACCTACGATTCTCCTATTTCTCCCCACCGACCAAAATCCTCCTCGACCCGAACAGACGGAACGGAACCTGCCGCCACCACTCGATCTCCTGTTAGCGGCGCCGCCGCCCTCCTCCGCCAGAAGGAACGGAACCAACCGCCGCCGATACTCTGTCTCCGAGCTCGGCCCTCCTGCGGCGAGTCCCCATCTCCGACGCCTACCGATTTTCTCGATTTGTCTCTGCCGGGCCGCGCCATGATTCCCGACACTACGAGGCAAGCATGCTAGGACACACACGAGCGCCGGTCAGCCGAGCGCCATCGGCCAGCTGCGGCCTAGCCGTGGTGACCGCGGGTAAAGGCGGCGGAGATACCTTGCTCCACGCAGGTTCTCAGCCACGCGGCAGAGCTTCTCGGCCATAGCCGGGTGCGTCATGGCCATGGTGGCGGAGCTTCTCGGCCACGGCTGGGTGCTTCTCGCCACAGCTGGGTTCGTCATATCCATGGCGGCGACCTTCTTGGCCACGGCTGGGTGTGTCATGGATGACGAAGCGGAGATTGGATCCAATACGAACTGCCTTCCTCGCCCAATACTCTGCTGTCCTACCCCAATCTTCTGCTCAATCTTGCGGCCGGAGCCTGTACGAGGCGACCAGCAGATGTCTTCAGGACGAGAGAGCCTGCACACGAGGCCATCGAGCTCCACGCACCGAGCAGACTTTCTTCACGTTCGTGTCATCCTCTGCCTCTTGATCTTAACTTCATTAGGATGCTATATTGTTTCCTGTCCAACTCCATAGCGAATACCGGCCGCTCCCCTCGACTGGGCGTGACGACGACCCCGCCGAACCACTCCCGCGTGCGAACGACATAGACTGGAAGCGGCGGCCATCTCAACAGCGACACGGATCTAAGTGTTTCTTCTCCATTCAAAATATGAAATTGTTGAATTTGTTAAAACTTGTCACGGTGATGTATGTATCTGAAAAGCTGATGCCATCTAGACTACTGCTATTAGTGTGAGCTGCTTTCCCACTCCCTGCACAACCAAGCACAATTGTGAGTACAGAAGCATTACTGAAGATGAGCTGAGTACAGACAGTGTCTCCTTACATCAGTTGTACTTCAGAGTATTTTGTGTGGAGCTCGCAGCACCTGTTCCAGAACTTGAACCCATTGATGGTGCACTGGGCAGTGTAGATGGCCGCTGCTGCCAGCATGGACGGCTGGAACTTGAGCATGCCGTAGTCGACGAGGCTGAGCTCAATTATCTAGCTGAAGATTCAGAACACGGCACAAAGGACTCGAGTCAGACAGGCAATGCATATTCAGTAATAAGCCTATTTTGCTAGCAGTGTGCAAGATCCCTGTAATATACCGGAATAGCGTGAGCTCTAAACTTACCATATTGTCAGATTTTGCTGACATGCACGCACATTCTAACATCACATGATTCGAAACATTCAGTAGTTAGCTGATCCGAATAAATTCAAAAGTTCAAGATCACATAATGAGGTTGAATAGTGATAATTCTTAACTAAATATCTTACTCCTGCTTAGTTAAGAATTTTAGGTATAAAATCACGTGATCCATATCCAGAGTGGAGTAGAAACGAGCAGCTGACACTAAAGAGAAATAGACCTTGGAAGGTGGTCTGCATGATTTTATTATTCGTCATTCTTTTAAAAATAAAACTGCACCACCTTGACCAAATGAACACGATGCAACTCCTCTCAAGACAGGTGATAACTTGATGACCGATTTCCGCCAAAAAGAACCACATGGGCCTGCTCCATGGGGTACAATGCCAAGATAATAAATATAACATACCAAATTGAATCGCTCTCGTCTGAAACATATACAGCTTTTGTGCACAAAGGAGTTGATTTTTTATCTCCCGTTGCAACGCACGGGCATATTTCCTAGTGATGGCACAAAGGAGAAGACAACCATCTAGCTACTGCATGGACCCGTAGTCCAAGGATGAACTACTCACACATCAGTCCGGAGGCGGCATGGTGATGAAGAGCCCTCCGGTGATGATCTCCCTCTCCGGCAGGGTGCCGGGAAGAGCTTCAGAACCCTCCCGAACTAGGGTTGACGACGGCGGCGGCGACGGACGTTTCTGTGGATGGAGGCTCGGGTGTTTAGGGTTTTCGCATCGGGGGGATAAATAGGCGAAAGGGCGGCGGCAGAGGGCACCCGAGGGGCCCACACCATACGGTGGCACGCCAGGGGGGGTCGGCGCCACCCTATGGTGTGGCCGGCTCGGTGCTCCCCTCCGTCTCTCCTTTGGACTCCGTGTACGTGTTGGAAAAATAGGAACGATGTTTTTTGTCCCGTCCAATTCCGAGAATATTTCCTTAAGTAACTTTCTGAAACGGAAAAACAACAGAAAATAGGAACTGGCACTGCGGTATCTTGTTAATAGGTTAGTTCCAGAAAATGCATAAAAATGCTATAAAGTGTGAATAGAACATGTAGCAATTGGTATAATATAAGCATGGATCATAAGAAATTATAGATACGTTGGAGACGTATCAAGCATCCCCAAGCTTAGTTCTACCGTCCTCGAATAGGTAAAACGATAACAACAAATAATTTCTTAGGAGACATGCCATCACATAATCTTGATCAAATAATATTGTAAAGCATATGTCATGAATGAAGTGATACAAGGCAATGGTCTATAACTTGCTAACAAGTAGTCAATGAGAAAACTCTGAATCATATAAGCAAAACTTTTCACAAATAGTACTTTCAAGACAAGCATCAAAAAGGTTTAGCATAAGAGTTAACTCATAAAGCAATAATTTCTTAGCAAAAGAATTGAAGCAATACAAAGGAAGATTTAAGTTTCAGCAATGCTTTCAACTTTCAACTTGTATATCTCATGGATAATTGTCAACATAAAGCAATATAATAAGTGCAATAAGTAAGCATGTAAAAATTGTTGCACTCAAAGTTAAAACAAGTGTTTGCTTCTAAGATAGAAAGGAATAGGAAAACTGACTCAACAATAAAGTAAAAGATAGGCCCTTCGCAGAGGGAAGCAGGATAAATCATGTGCTAGAGCTTTTTATTTTTAAATAGAAGTAAAACAGTTTTGAGAGGTGCATGCTTTTGTCAACAATTCCATAGCAAAAAGAATCCATTAGTCCCCTAGTCAAGCAAGGCCTTAGAGTTTTGAGAGCGGCTCCCATGAGGAATGAGTACACTCCTCTTAATTCTCCTTTGTTTTACCACTAACCAATGTTTGACTGATTTCTCAGGTTTGCAATGTGTGGAGGAGTTTTGATGAAGGTTATATTTATATTTTGCGGGCTGGGAACCCATGCCAGCTCTCGGCAAATCTAAGTGAGCACGTGAACCATGCTCACCAGGTGAAAAAGAAGGGGAAAACCTTGCTCAACATCAGATATAACGAACCTCTCTACTACTTCCTTATGAGCTTAAAAACAGAGACACAAAATGGAATATTTTGAATGTTTAAAGGTAGCACATGAAATATTTACTTGGAATGGCAGAAAATACCACATGATAGGTAGGTATGGTGGACACAAATGGCATGGATTTTGGCTCAAGGTTTTTGGATGCACGAGAAGTAATCCCTCTCAGTACAGAGTTTAGGCTAGCAAGGTTGTTTGAAGCAAACACAAGGTATCAACTTGAAACAGCAAGACTTACATGAAAACATAAAGCAAGCATTATAAAAACTCTATACTGTCTTCCTTGTTGCTCAAACACTTTTACCAGAAAATATCTAGACCTTAGAGATAGCAAATCATGCAAACCAAATTTCAGCTGCTCTACAGTAGTTCTTCATTACTAGGCTTTTAACCACATGATGCAAGAGCTTAAACATGAAATACTTGAGAGCTCAAAACAATTGCCAAGCATCAAATTAAACAAGACAATGATCTACAGATGTGTCTTTTTTAATATACCATCTACCACATGTTGCATTTTCTGTAACCAAGCAAACAATCAACTTTATTTCAACAAAAGCTTTACTAGCTAAATCAAAAGAGTACTACTCTACAAAAGCTAACATCTCTGAATAAGAGATGCATGAAAAGCAAGAGCTGGAAGCATAGCAGTAACTAGCTAAGAATACTCAACAAATATAAGTGAAGAACATGAGTATTCATATGAAAAAGCGGAGCGTGTCTCTCTCCCACACAAGAATGCTAGGATCCAATTTATTCAGAAAACAAAATACATAAATAAAAGCACACAGACGCTCCAAGTAAAATGCATATGATGTGAAAGAATAAAAATATAGTATCACTAGAGATGACCTGATACATTGTTGACGAAGAAGGGGATGCCTTGGGCATCCCCAAGCTTAGATGCTTGAGTCTTTTTGAATTTGCTTGGGTGACCCATGGGGGCATCCCCAAGCTTAGGCTTTTCACTCTTCTTGATCTCATCATATCATCCTTCTCCATTGCTACTTGAAAACTTCCGCCACACCAAACTCAGAGTAATTCTCATTAGAGGGTTAGTGCATAATCAAAAATTCACATGTTCTACTGTGACACAATCATAACCAATACCTTTAAACATTAACTACAGCCACTGATGTTTAAAGGAGCAAAGAAATCCAATCAAACATAGTAAAAGAGGCAATGCAAAATAAAAGGCAGAATCTGTCAAAACAGAACAGTCTGTAAAGACGAATTTTTTCGAGGAACTAGAGTTGCTCAAATAGAAAATCACTGAACTACAGAAAGTTGCATACATATATGAGGATTAAGCACAAAAATTGTCAGAGTGTTTCTCTGTGTCTATAATATTTGGCGAATTAAACGGTGACAGACAGAAATCTGTTTCCTGTGCAGAAATCCAAATCTAGCATAAACTTTCTACTAGAGACCTTACTTGGCACAACAATGCAATAAAATAAAGATACAAAGAAGTTGCTACAGAAGTAAGCAAACTTCTTGACTCAAATATAAATAAAAATACAGAAAATAAAATGATGGGTTGTCTCCCATAAGCGCTTTTCTTTAACGCCTTTCAACTAGGCGCAGAAAGTGATAATCAAGTGTTTCCAAGAGAAGAAGCATCAAAATCATCAAAAGCATCCCCCAAAACACAACTTGTCACAATAGGTACCTTAGGTATTCCTAAAGATGTCTCATTTTTTAAATTACTCTTAGTTGTATTAAAAGTTTTATCAATTTTAAGATTATCATTCATTTTTGGTTTGGGCATCTTAGGAACATACATGAACTTTTGCTCTTTTCCCAAAAAGGCTTTCTCACTTTTAAACTTAAGAGAAGAAAAGGTTGAACTTAGAGTTTCCATAGCCTCTTCTAATTCACCAATCCTATGGTTTTGACTATCAAAAGTGTTGTTGGCCTCTAAAACTGTGATTCTTTTATCGATGTTTACTACTGATTCATCCATCTTACTAATATCAAGTGGTGTTGGCAATTTTTTTTCCATAGAATCCAACCTGTTCATTACATCTTCTAGAGTGATCTCAGTTTTAAGAGTTTTAACATGTGGTATTCCTACTAAACTTTCAATTAAATTACTAGCTTCCAAAGCAGGAGTACCAAGAAAATTACCACCTGTAAGAGTATCCAAAACATACCTATACCAACTAGTGATACCAACATAAAAAATCCTAAGAAGGATCATGGTAGAATATTTTTTAGTACATCTATGATGAGCATCACTGATTCTATACCAAGCATCTTTCAGACTTTCTCCCCCTTGTTGCTTAAAAGAACGGACCTCAAATTCAGGAATAGTCATTTTAGGAAAAACAATGATAAAAACTGAATTATAGAAGTAAATGCAAGTAACTAATTTTTTTGTGTTTTTGATATAAGAAAGCAAACAAGATAAAGTAAAATAAAGACTACACTAATTTTTGTGTGTTTTTGATATAAGGAAGCAAACAAGATAAAGTAAAATAAATAAGCAAGACAAAAACAAAGTAAAGAGATTGGAAGTGAGAGACTCCCCTTGCAGAAATACTTCACTTCAACAGCGCCAGAAAAAGCTCTAGCAGAGTTGAAGATTAAGCACTTCAAGAAGCTTCTCTACTCCCCGGCAACGGCGCCAGAAAAATGTCTTGTTGCTTGTGAAAGGAGTTACTCAGTCACACTTCGTTGGTTACCCCAAGAGGAAGGTGTGATGAGCACAGCAGCAAGTTTTTCCCTCAGTAAGAAACCAAGGTTATCGAACTAGTAGGAGTTGAGAGCGCTTCCCAAGGTTGTCAGCGGCGCAACTGACGCGGAACCTACACAACACAATCAAAATACTTTGCCCCAACGATACAGTGAGGTTGTCAATCTCACCGACTTGCTGAAAACAAAGGATTAGACGTATAGTGTGGAAAAAGATGTTTGTTTGCAGTGAATGAAAGAAAGCAGTAATTTCAGTTGGTTGTATTTCAGATGTAAAGAATGGACTGGGGTCCACAGTTCACTAGTGGTGTCTTCTCCATAATAAAATACTACTCATGCTGGGTAAACAAATTACTGCTGGGCAATTGACAAATAAAGAAAGCATATCATTGCATAATACAAGTCATGATGATCACTATGAGATTCATTTGGGCATTACATCAAAGTACACAGACCGCTATCCAGCATGCATCTGTGCCTAAATAGTCCACCTTTGGGATAGCCTCCGCAACACCCTCCAGTATTAAGTTGCAAGCAACAGACAATTGCATTAAGTATGGTGCGTAATGTAAACAATACAAATATCCTTAGACAAAGCATTGTTGTTTTACCCCTAGTAGCAACAGCACATCCACAATCTTAGAACTTTCTGTCACTATCCCAGATTAAATGGAGGCATGAACCCACTATCTAGCATAAATACCCCCTCTTGGAGTTACAAGCATAAACTTGGCCAGAGCCTACACTAGTAACGGAGAGCATGCAAGATCATAAACAACATAGACATGATAGATCAATAATCAACATAAATAGGCGACGGACGTTTCTGTGGATGGAGGCTCGGGTGTTTAGGGTTTTCGCATCGGGGGGAATAAATAGGCAAAAGGGCGGCGGCAGAGGGCACCCGAGGGGCCCACACCATACGGTGGCGCGCCAGGGGGGGTCCGCGCCACCCTATGGTGTGGCCGGCTCGGTGCTCCCCTCCGTCTCTCCTTTGGACTCCGTGTACGTGTTGGAAAAATAGGAACGATGATTTTTGTCCCGTCCAATTCCGAGAATATTTCCTTAAGTAACTTTCTGAAACGGAAAAACAGCAGAAAACAGGAACTGGCACTGCGGCATCTTGTTAATAGGTTAGTTCCAGAAAATGCATAAAAATGCTATAAAGTGTGAATAAAACATGTAGCAATTGGTATAATATAAGCATGGATCATAAGAAATTATAGATACGTTGGAGACGTATCAAACCCACAAGAGAACATATATACATCAACGAATCAGAGAGTCAAGAATACAAAAGATACATTACAAAGATTCAAACCACAGCGGAAGCAAAATAGTATCCGAGTACGGATAAGAATACAAATATGGACTAAGAGTCCTGAAGATAACCAAGCACCATAACCCTGCCCAGGCCAAGCCGCAGGATTCCCAAGCTAACGTCGTCAAACTTCAAACCTGTTGGCTGCATGTGGAATAGCAGACCCGAAAGGGTCAGTACTAGTAGAAGTACTGGCAAGTAATACTCACAAGATATCAAAGCTGGAATTCCGGGGGAAAAGGGTTAGCGATTGAGGCAGTGGCAAGCAGCACTAACAACTTATAGAGACATGCTACAACTTCTGTCTAAAAGAGACAAGGTAAGAGAGCGCATAAGGAAAACAACTATACTACTCACCAAACAATACCCAGCCGATTTCTTACCAGCCCGTTTAGACCACGAGCAGCAAGCCCAAAGGCACTCACACAGTTGATCAAGTTTTAATCAGATTATTATTCATGTAATCTATCTTACTAGTCAAGTTATAATCATCATAAGGTGCAAGTTGTCTATGATCTTTTTAGCCAACACTTTCACCAAGTCGTCCATAACCGCGGACACGGCTTTTCGAAAAGATTTAACCCTGCAGGGATGCACCAATGAACCCACACGCATCAAAACTCTCGCTTAGAGGTGTACCGGTGGAGGTTTCGACGCAATACTTCTCTTCTCTACAAACAAGTCCAGGGAGCCACCTAACTTCGAGGTGGGCCTAACCGTTGCGTGCGTGGCTTCGGAAGGAACACTCATACGATTGCCCTTCTTCAGCATGCGATAAACGCGCAGCCGCAACACTACAAAACACCCGAGCTACTTGTGGCACCCGGACAGGTTTGAGGATCCGGTAATAGATTGCGGGGAGGCCCATAGGACTCCCACATGTGGTTAGTGCGCTCAGTCTTGGATCAGCGGAAAAGAACTCGGGTCCTAGGCGACACTAGCAGAACAAATCACCACGATTGGCCTTCCGCCGGTGCCTTATCTTTATTATATTATTCTCATCGCAACAAAATTAAAGATTACCATTTTAGTTTAGCCTAGCTATCATGTTAACAACAAGACTAGATAAAAAGATAACTGGACTCAAGCAAAGCACCTAAGCATGCACTACGACTCGCAAGGCTAACAAGGTAAACAAACAACAGGTGAATAGGATGTGGGGTGTGGCTATATCATGGCTGCGAGGTAAACATGCATATAGGATCGAAACACAAGCATCGTGACATAAGGCTAGCAAGGAACAAAAGATAGGACGAGTAAGAGATAGAAAACAAGCAAAGATAGCAAGGGAGTATCACTTGCCTGCAATTCGGTAGAGGTAGCAGAATCTGTCGTTGCTCACATCAACTCAACGTCCTATTCCCGAAGAAGCAACAAACATTGGAAGCGCAAAAGATGCATTTTACTACTACGACAAAAGAACCGGCATGTTGATGACATGAATGCATGACAAATTAAATATGATTCAATTTTATTTCCTAACACATGGCAAAGCAATTTAAATGGGATCGGTGCTCAATATAGATGCACCGGACAAACCCCTTAATTAAGTTGCTTTAGTTCGACTAAATGGATAAAGTGCATTGTTAATTAATGATGCATGATTTTATAAGATACAATATATATGGCATATAGGGGTTTAGGGTTGGGGTCGCACATCGGAAAGAGGATCTTCGGGTTGGAAGCCGTCGTCTTCGGGTCGTAGTCGAAGTAGTCGTCGTAGTCGAAGTAGCCGAAGTAGTCGTTCATCCAGAGTCGAAGTAGTCGAGGTAGTCGACGTCGTGGAAGTAGTCGAAGTAGTCGTTTCGGTTGAAGTAGTCGACGTCGGGGAGGTAGTCGTACTCGGGTCGTAGTCGTGGCGGACCTTGGCGTTCCGGGCTTCGGGGTCGACGGGGTTCCACGGCATCGGGGTACTCGGTCTTCACGGTGCTTCACGACGGGGAAACGGAGAACTTGGCGTCGGGGAGGCTTCACGACGGGAACGGGGAACTCCGGTTCACAACGGGAACGGCTTCACGACATGGAGACGTGAAACACATCGGGGAGCACGTCGGGGACGTCATCGGGAAACTCACCGGGAACATAATCGTGGATAGTTCACGACGGGGAAAAGGCATCGGGAACACGCACACGGACACGGACACGGAGAAGACACGTCGGGAAACACCGTCGAGCACAACACGACAGCCAGTACGGAGACGGGCGTCGGGCTTCTTGCGGGCAAAACATCGAACAAGTTGTGGGCACCGGGAAAATGAGGACGAGGACACACGGCAGGCCACGACGGGCGAGCTCCTGCCCGTTGGTCACAGCAGAGGGCGGGAGTGAGGCGGGTGTGTGAGCTGGACGGAGGAGGCGAAGGAGGAAGTGGACGGGCGGAGGAGCTCGGGAGAAGCTGGCGCGGGAGAGGAGGAGCAGGGGATGGGGAACAAGGGGAGCCGACGGAGGAACACGGCGGCGCAGGGCGCGACGGCGACGGGCGGCGCTGAGCCGGCGCGGCGGCGCGCGGGGAGGTGAAGGCGGCGGGGCTCGACCGGCCAGAGCAATAAGGCCATGGGCGGAGCCGGGGGAGAAGGGAGTAGGAGAGCCTGCCGGGGGAGAGGAGAGGAGGACGCGGGGGCGCCTTGTGGTCGGAGCTGGGGAGGGAGAGGCGAAGCAAGGGGCGGCGGGCCGGAGGCGAGCCAGGGCGAAGCAGCGGCGGCCGGCCGCGACTCGGGGCAGCAGGAGGAGAGAAGAGGGATGCGGAGCTCGGGAGAGGATAGCAAGGCTGGAGGCTGGGAGCCGGCCGGTGGCCAGGGGGAGGGGAATGGGGAGAGACTAGGGCGAGCAGGAAGGTGAGTGGTGGTTTTAAGGAGGGGAGGAGGAGCAGCGGCCGTCAAATAAGGGAGCCGATGTGGCGCCCGTGGATGTTCTGCCATACAGGAGGAAGAAGCAGGGGACGAGGTGGTGCTGGTGATGGGCTGGTTTGCCTGGAATGGGCCAAAGAGAGAAAGGAGAGGAAGAGAGATTAGGCCAGAAGGGTTCTCCTGGGCCCGGATAAGAATTTCATAATTTTTCCCAATTGAGAATTAGGAAAAGAGAGAAAGAAAAGAGAGAAAAGAAAGAGGGGAAAGAAAAAGAAAAGAGAGGTAAGATTGCAGAAAAATATAGGTTTTGTCAAATAATTTTAAAAGCTTTATTTTGATTTGAAATAGCTTTACAAATATTTCCAAATGTTATTTTAGAGGTTCGTTTGAAAATAAGTAAAGGAGGGAGTGATGGATTTATTAAATCCGAGGATTAATTTGCAAAACAAAAATAGTTTAGCTAAAACAATTTTCTTTTCTTTTTATGTTGAAAAAAATATGCTAGGTGATATGATGATGATGTCATGATGCAAAAAGAAAACAATCAAATCTAATTTGGGGAAAACCCCGGGACGTTACACTGGGCCGGAGCCGGGGGATCATCAATACACCGTACGTGTGTAAAACTTTGGAGGCACCGCCCACCTGTGGTGCTCGTCGCTGGAACGACTACACGACCTTGAGGTCAGCGTCGTACGACTACATCGACAACGTTCTCGGAACGTAACGCTTTCGGTTTTCTACAAAGGTACGAATACCGGATCCCTCTGTTACTTTATGTCCGTATAGCATAGATCCTGGCTAGAATAGGTTCGCGTTGTTAGGAAATTTTCTGTTTTCTGCAACGAACCCCTTCAGTAGTATCAGTGCCGATCTATGCGTAGATATAGAGTACGGAGTAGACCGCATAGTAATATGCGGGCACTTGATCAAATTATTGTTACCCCCGCATGTTTTTACTCGTATTCCTGAATAGTTTGATGAAGCGGCCCAGACCGACCTTACGCTTTATGCGAACTGGTTCCACAATTAACATACGGCTTGCACCGTATACGTGACTGGTGGGTGTCTGTCTCTCTAGCTATGGTGGTGTGGTATTTACGTCGGAGAGCCTCGAAAGGGGCGTAATAGCGACAATGATATCATCGGTGTTGTGGTTGTAGGTCCGTAAGATAGAAAGCGGTTCTCTTACGAAAGCCCCTCAGCCACGTAAAATTTGCAAAAGATCAAGTAGAGGCATCTAACTTTATTTTGCAGGGACGGTGATGTGATATGGTAACGATAAGTATTTAGCGTAATATCGTATTGTTGGCGTGGAGGCACAGTGACCGGTGCGGCACCGGAGCGCACGATGGAGATCATGGCGCATGATACCATATCATGTCACACACACACACACTTTTTATTAGTTGATTAATAGGTGTTGTGTGCTACCTATATATTGTGCGTACTAGGTATATGCGGCGGTGATAATATAGGTAATCCTTCAATAGTAATACCAACATTGTGCTCTCCCTTAGTATGCACCACCAACAAAGTTCGCCATTGTGGAGGCCGGCCGTGACGATCGGGGGTCAAACTCATTTGCGTTCGCATACGGTGGGTGTAAGCCATGTTATGCACACGCAATATACTAAGGTTGCCTTGGCGAGCCTAGCATGTACAGACATGGCCTCGGAGTATAGGAGACCGAAAGGTCGAGCATGAGTCACATGGAGAGGTGATTGACTTGGAGGTCTACCTTTGAAGCTATGCTATCGGCCGTGATGATCGGGGATAGTATGTTGGATGAGGATCATGTGATCACTTAAAAGGAACGATGAGGGATGTCTTTTTAAGTGGGAGTTCTTATAATTATATACATGAACTCCTATTATGAACATAGTCTAAACTACTTTGCAAAAAACATCTTGTAGATAATAACCTATTCCTTAGTCATCCTAAGGGGCCGGCGGCTGCCCCTTAGCCTTTTTAAACTTAGACACAATCCTAAGATTGAGATGAAGGGGTTCGTAGACGGAAAACAAAAAAATTCTATGTAACGCAACACCAAAACTAGCCAGGATCTATCTATTAGTAATGCAGTAACGGGATAGTATCGGTAACATACCTCTTGTAGACCTAAAGCGTATATGTTGTCGGCGTAGATGTGTGGAAGCCGACCTCAGGGTCGTGACGAACTTGGCACGAGGACGACGACGAGTGCTGCAATAGCACCTTCGAGTACTCACACACGTACGGTGTAGTACGATGACCCCCGACACCCCCGATCCCACCGAGGTGGCGGAAGTAGATCTTCTGGCGGAATTCCGATAGCACAACGGCGTGCAGCGGAGAAGATTTCTCTCTCGTGCGCGGTCCTTCGAGGGCCCACGGGCTACAAGAGAGGTGGAGAGGTGGAGAGGCGGATAGGAGCTGTCGAGGACCTGTTTGGAATTTCTCCCAATTTACCAGAATTTTAGGCTTTTCTTGGTTTAGGGAAAAAGGCCACCTGGCACACATATATATAGGAGGACGAGGGCTCCCCTCCTCTTTAGCTCCCCCATGTGTCGGAGACTAGTCCCAGGAACTAGGGGTATGTCTCACGGATGTCAAGTATCGAGTAAGGGGCTGAACACACGATCAAACAACCCTCAGCTGCCTCGGCGACGGTGCTCGGCGAGCTCGCTGAGGGACATCACGGCAGAGATAACACACGAGTCTTTTACCCAGGTTCAGGCCCACCGTGAGGTGTAAAAGCCCTACGTCCTGCTTGTCTGTATTGCACTGCTTGGAGAGGCTACAGTACAAGTGGTGCTTGTCGAGGGTGCAAGCTATGGCTACGGCGGAGCTACTGAGGGAGCAGGACTTGCTCTCCTCTCTTGCTAGCTAGTGGAATGAGTAGACAATGATCCGAATCCCCTCTCTTGGTCGTACATGGCCTCCTTTTATATGAGCCCCTGACCTCTTCCCTCATTGCCCTTAGGCGGGAAGGGTAACCACATGGCGACAGAGGAGGAGGACAGTGCACGGCCAGGAGGGCGTCCATGGACTTGGTCCATGGCAGAAGAGCTCGTCCTTCCCTGCCGCAAAGGCACCGGCCAAGGACGATAAGCCTGGGCGCGCAGAGCTTTGGGGCGCGCCCCACGGTGACGTTGGCTTGTCCGGTAGCGGGCCACGGTCCCCTTGGCACGGAAACGGCAATTCTTGTAGTCCGCTTTCCTTGGGGCTGCTTTGTTGACCACCTTTAGCACGAAAGAGGCAACTGCGGCGCGGGCGTCACCGCGCGCAGTCGCGCGCGTGACTCTGCGGCGCGCACAGTGGCCATGTGCGCTCTGTCGGGGAGACAGAGCTTTTGCCCTCACAAGAGGGCCTCGCGAGAGGATCCTCGCGAGGGGATGCCCCGGCATCCTGACTTAGCCGTATTTCGGCTGCGCAAAGGGGCCTCTCGTGGGAATGATCCTCTCGAGGCTATGGAGAGACCCTCGCGAGGGAATCTGCCTCACGAGGCCTCCCCAGGCTGACTTGGTGAAACCTTCTGTAGACTGTTGTGGGCCTGAGCAGGCCTGGCCCGTGGTACCCTGGTTTCCACTGGGCCGACAGTAGCCCCCGGCCCGCGACGGGCACGCAAGAGGCTTGTGGACGAAGGCGCAACGGCGTGGGCCCACAGGAGCCTGCCAGGCCCGCGACACGTGGCGAGCTTAGCACGGCCACCCACGAACCCACGTTCCCCACTGCCGTTACAGGCGTAATGGGTGGTCCCACCGCGCCCTGGCAACGGCCAGGTGAGGCCATAAAGGCGGAGGAAACGGCGCAGGTGCTCATTACGTTGCATAATCCTCTGCTCTCACCTCCTTCCTCCTCGAGCTCTCCTCTCCTCCAGGCTTTCCAATCTCTTGCGCTTCCGCTGCAATGGCGCCCAGAAGGCCGCTGATTCCGCGAAGGGGAAGGCCGTCCTTGAGGCGGAGGAGCCTGCCTCCTTCAAGGCCAGCGGGGGCCTCAAGCCCGCACTCGCGGGGTACCGCATCGGCACCGAGGCGCAGCTTGACGAGCTGCGCTTCGTCGCTGCCTCGGCGACCAACGAGAAGGGCGCCACGAGGATGAAGCCAGCGAACGTCACCGACCTCACCCCCCGCAACACCTACTACCCCGTCTTCCGCCACTCCCTCTTCGCGGGGCTTGTTCCTCCTTTCTCTGCCTTTTTCCTACAGGTTCTGGAATTCTACCAGATCCAGCTTCTTCACCTCCACCCCAACTCTATCCTCATCCTCTCCATCTTCGCGTTCCTCTGCGAGGCCTACATTGGCATCAGGCCCTCCATCGCGCTCTTCCGCAGCTTCTACGCGATGCGCAATACGGCGCCCAGCGAGCGGACGGGGTGCGTCTCCTTCCGCATCGCGGACGGCATGGGCGGCACCTACATTCCTATCGCCTGGGAAGGTGAGGATGCCGTCACCAACGTGAAGAAGAAGGTGGAAGAGTTCCGCATGCGGTGGTTCTTCGTGAGGACCGGGCAGGCGAGCCGCTACTTCGAGGTCCCTGACGCGCCCCCGCTGAAGAGGAACTGCTGGGGGAGCAGAGCCTTCACGGGGCCTGGAGAGGAGGAGGTGGCGGTGCGCTTGGCGGAGCTTCGCGGGGCTGGCCTCACGGGACAGATGGTGGCCCTGGAGTTCGTGAGGCGCCGCATCGCCCCGCTCCAGGCTCACTCGCAGCCGATGTGGTTGTACGCAGGCGCGAGGGACGGGATGCGCCTTCACGAGGCCAGCATCACGAAGGATGAAGCGAAGAGCATCATCGACACCCTCTTCACCTCCCCGAGCATTCCCAAGCCGTCGGGCGACAGCGCCGAGCCGCTCTATTTCTTCGAGCAAGGATCAGTGCTCAAGTTTGTGGAGGGGATGCCAAAGTTTGGCCCTCGAGGCTTGCTGGTTGAGGGGCGAGAAGAGCCTCGCGTGGAGTCCGAGGAAGCTGCACTGTTGATGCCTGCCGAGGGCGATGCGGAGGCGACGGAGTCCAGCGCAGCTGACGCTGGAGCTGAAGGTGCCTTTGGAGGGCCCATCCCTCGACAGGGGCTTCTAGCTCCTCGCGAGACACGGCGCCTGAGGCAGAGGTCCAAGTGATCTCCTCAGGCAGTGGGGGTTCGTTCCAGGTCGCTCCCTCGCGACGTGTTGAAGAAAGCGAGGAAGAGAGCGACGACGAGCCCCTGGTGCGTCGCCGCGAGCCAAGGTCGAAGGCGATACACGACAGGCCTGCGGGACCCCCGAGAGCGCCCCTCGCGAAGAGGGAGCTAGCGTGCCCTCCAGAGGTGCAAAACGCTCTGCGACGAAGTGGGTTGACATGGAGGAGTAAGTCTTGCTTCTTTATTTCTTGTGTTCTTGTATTTTGCTTCTTGAGGACCCTCCTGAGGAGTCTCCTTGCTTATTGAAGGGTCGCTACCGTGCCGCCGAAACGGCGCAGGCTCAAGAGGGTTGGCGAGAGCTCAGGCTCTGCCACGGCGTCAAGGACGCCAGGGGCCGTAGAGCCTCGACAAGAGGCAACGGCCTCTTCTCCTACCGCGGATGCGCACCGCGTGGAGCTGGAGCCAGAGGCGACGGCGACGTCGCCAGGAGGGCTCGAGTCCTCCCCTGCAAGGCAGCGGGAGGTGGTGATTGAAGAAGAGGCGGAGAAGACCGCCGCGTCGACACAGGAGCCTGTCGACGTCGTGACGGGGGAGGCTGGCGTGCAGCCCCCTCCATCTGATCCTGTCCCTGAAGAGGACGTCCCTGGGGCGGCCACGGGAGAGGCAGAGGAGCAGGCTGCTCCCAACACGGGGGAGCAGCAGGAGGTGCCCTTGGTGCAGGAGCGCACCGAGGCTCATGCTGAGGGGGTGCCTGACACCCAGGGAGCCCCCATTGTTGAAGAAGGGGAGGCTTCCCCGCAGAGGAGCCCCCAGGCGCAGCGGAGCCCCCAGCGTCAGCTGCAGGTGGTGCCGAGCCCCGAGCGTGAGGTTGGAGGACCCTCGCGAGGCCAGAGGTCTCTGGGCTCGGCGGCGGGGCGTGGGACATCATGCCGCGGCGTCCGCGCCGGAGCGCCGTCCGCCGGAGCTCCGTCTTCAGCATCGCGAGGGACGCGATGAGTGTGCTCGAGAAGCACCTTGCTGAGGAAGCGCAGGCCAACGCGGAGGAGCGTGCCGAGCTCGACAGGGCCTGGGACCTCCTTCACGAAGCAGTGGAGCAAGGGCGCCGCGCCGGCGAGACGGCGGGGCGCAGCGCGAGGAGGCCGCACGCTTCGCCCAGGAGACCCGCGAGAGCGTGGTCCGCGAGGCGGAGGAGACGCTCGAGAAGCTCAGGGAGGACCGCGAAGCTGTCGAGGCTGCGCGCGAGTCACTCGAGCTGGAGACGGCCTCCAAACACCAGGAGCTCAGCGACCTTGAGCAGAAGATCATCGCGGAGTCCGAGGTGGTGAGGACGGGCCTAGAGAAGCTTCGCCAGGACCTTGAGGCCCGTAAGAAGCTGCTGGAGCAGCGCAGCCAGGACCTTGCCCACCGCGAGGACGATCTGCGCAAGCGGGAGGAGCAGGTCGAGCATGAGGAGAAGGAGCAGGCGGCGCGGCTCGAGTCTCTTGAGGCTCGCGAGAGCAGCGTGGCCCAAGATGAGGCCAAGTACCAAGAGCGGCTCCTGAAGGCCAATGAGCAGTTCGCCAAGAAGGAGAAGGAGCTGGCGGCTCGGCTCGAGGAAGACAGCGCCATCAGGATGAAGCTCTACCGCGACGGCGTCACCAAGGAGTACAAGGAGAAGTTCAAGACCCAAGAGGAGCGCTTCACCAAGCGGCGCAAAGAGCTCGAGTCCCGCATCAAAGCTTGAGGGACTGAACAAGCGGTCGGCCGGCCGCGTCAGGCTGCCAAGGAGGCCAAGGAGGCCGGAGAAGGAGCTCGCCCTGTTGAGGGAGGACCTCCACTCGCTCCAGGAGCAAGTAGAGCCTACCGTGGCCCTTGTCGAGCATGCTCGCCACCAGGCAGCGGCGCAGAAGGTCTTGACGCGCACCCGCAAGCGCATGTTCAAGTCCTTGGTGAAGCGCGGGCGTGCCTTGCTGGATCGCCTGGAGGTCGATGCTCCTGCGGTCCCTTCCGGAGGTGATGACAACGCCGCGGCATACCTCACTTTCTTCGAGCAGCTCCTCTCCAAGCTGGAAGAGGCCATGGCAAACGTCGACGAGCTCGCTGAGGAGGAGAGCCGCAAGCTCCTTGGTGTGCCGTGTGCCGTATCTTCTCCAACCTCGCGCACTCCCAGCCCACCTTCGACTTCAAGACCGTGACTACGCCGTTGCGCATGAGCACTTCTCTGGTCTGCAGACCAAGGTGTGGCCTGACGTGGAAGCCTACACCAAGCGCTTCAAGAGGGTGGTGGCTCAGGAGGATGAAGGCGAGGAGGACGCTGAGGAGGGGAGCGACGAAGGCGGCGAGGAGAGCGATGAAGATGGTCCTTCTTCTTGAGCTGCCCCTGTGGCACAATTTATCTTAGGCCTTTAAGCACTTTTTGTTTGTAAAGAACCTTGTCTAAACATGCTGTGAGCAGTTATGCGCCTCTCGTGAGGCTTTTATCTCTTTTCCATGTCGTTCGTGCTCTACGTCGTCAGGACCCTTCTCTTAGCGCAACAGCACCGCCGCGTCGGTATGCGAGTCAGGGCTTCAGCAAGGCCGGGGGTGCGTGAGGCTTAGAGAGGTAAGGGCTCTCGAGGCGCGATGCTCGTGAGCCCCCCTTTAGGCGTGCAAGCGGCCCATGGGGCGTAAGAGAGAAAAACAACTCGAGAGGCGCAGGAAAAAGAAAGAGAGAGCCTCGAGAGGCGAAAACCAGCGAGGGAAATTTAGCAAGTCTTGGACTTAGCTTCGCGAGGCGGCTGCCTGTAGAGGGCATCTTGCTTCCTGGCGAGGCCCTCTTGCTCTCGAGGTTGCCTGCGGCTGGTCTCCTCTCCTTGTTTTCTTGCGTAAGATCAATAGGCATACCCACAAACGATGCATGGTTGTATAACTCACACGCGCTCATGAGTCCCCTATGTGTGTCTCACGAGGAGAATAAGCACCAAGGCCCTTGGTGAGGTGACGTGCACGGGAGCTGCCCATGAGTTCAGAGCTCGCGATGAGGTGACATGCATGGTTGCTGGCCCGTGAGTTCAGAGCTCGGGTCCTTTGGGTTTTGCGATGCTGCTGGGATGGTCCCAAGGCACAGGCACCGTGCTCAGCCCCCGCTCGCGAGATACGCATGGGGGTACATATGAGCGCCAATGAGTGCAGAAAATTAGCTGCTTACCACAGCAATATTACAAAAAAGGCGCGCGAGGGCTGCCACATGGTTTCACGGCGCGCGAAGGCTGCCGGATTAGTTCATTACATTTGGCGTGGCCAAAATATAGTTCGCCATGTCTGAGCATGGGATAAATGTCCGCCATGTCTGAGCATGGGGTTCCACACGGAGTGGCTGAGGCATCTCGCGGCCCCAGGCGACGCATTGTAGAGAGAGCTCAGATGGAGTAGCCCTCGTGGAGGGAAAAGGCTTTGTCAAGCTCGGGGATGTGACGGCGTGAGCCTCCCTCTTGAGACAAAAAATGCCTGACGTGACGTGGTCACGGGTAGAACTTGCGTAGATGCTGAATGTTCCACGGGTTCTTGACGGGGATGCCGTCCTCTGTCTCGAGCCGCACCGCGCCAGGCCTGGAGATGTGAGTGACCTTGTAGGGCCCTTCCCACATAGGCGAGAGCTTGTGGAGGCCTTCCCTGGAGAGGATCCTCCTAAGGACAAGGTCGCCTGTCTCGAGGGTGCGTGGCCGTATGTGGCGGCTGTGGTAGCGGCGGAGATCTTGCTGGTACCTCGCTGCCCTGAGGGCTGCACGGCAGCGGGTTCCCTCAAGCAGCAACAGCTCGTTGTTGCGGAGTTCCTCTTGATTTGCTTCGTTGAAGGCAAGGACTCGCGGGGACCCGTGCGTGAGCTCGTTGGGGAGGACCGCTTCAGCTCCATAGACGGAGAGAACGGCGTCTCGCCAGTGGGCTTTGTGGCAGTGGTGCGGATGGACCAGAGCACTGATGGGAGTTCTTCAATCCAGTTCTTGCCGAGGAGCTTAAGGCGACTGATTCTTCCAGTCTTGAGGCCTTTGAGTACCTCAGCACTAGCCACCGGAGCAGAGTTAACTTGGGTACCCAGATTGCCGCAATAGGACTTGAAGAGGTTGCTGGTGAACTGTGTGCCACTGCTTGTCGTGATGCGACTTGGCACGCCAAAGCGCCCTATCAGGCTCTTGACAAACTTGATGGCTGACCTTGCTGGGATGTTGCACACAGGCTCGAACTCTGTCCATCTGGTGAATTCATCAACGGCGACGTAGAGATAGCGGTAGCCCCCGAGCGCTCGTGGGAAAGGTCCCAGGATGTCCAGCCCCCAGGCCGCGAAGGGCCAGGAGAGCGGGATGACTTGCAGGCCCTGTGCAGGCTGGTGGGTCTTCCTGGTGCGAAACTGACACGCTTGGCAAGTCATGACCACTGCGGTTGCATCCAGAAGCACAGTGGGCCAATACGAGCCACTCCTGAAGACTTTCCTGCGAGGATACGTGGGGAGGAGTGGTAGCCACACTCCCCGCTGTGCACATCCCTGATCAACTGGCGGCCTTCTTCTGTGGGGACACACCGCAATGCAACCCCATTGGGGCGTTTACGGTACAAATTTCCTCAAGGAGGCAGTATGCCTTGGCTTGTTGAGCAAGTTCTTCTGCCCCTGAATCATCCTCGGGGAGGGTCCCATCTTGCAAGTACTTCACTATTTCTGCCATCCAGTCCATGGGTCGGTTTTCCAAGAACGCCAACAGGTGATCTCCTGCAGGCAACCCTGGCGCAGTTTGGCCGTTTCTGATCTCCATACCCTTGAAGCGCTTCTCGAGATGGTGGACTTCTTCGAAGTAAGCAGCGACACTGCTGCCGATCTCGCGGCTTTGGCTGGTGGAGCCATCACCGATCATCATGCGCTTGACGCCTCGGGTGATTGTGTCGACGTCCTGCGGTGCCCTTTCTATAGCTGCTATCACCTGAGAAGACAGCTGTTTTTTCTTCGCGAGCCTCTCGAGGGGTTCCACAGCATCTTCGTCAGCGGGAAATGCTGCCGCGGCATCCTTGTAGGCGTGCTCGACAGAGCGCATGGCGTCCTGGACCTGGCCACGGATAGTGATGGTGTCACTGCAGCCTGGTATCTTGACGATGTTGTAGGCATGGTGAGTGACAGCCATGAACTTCGCGAGGGCGGGGTAGCCGAGGATGGCGTTGTAGGGCAGGCCAATGTGCGCGACGTCGAAGTCGATGAACTCGGTGCGGTAGTTCTGCTCTGTCCCAAAGGTGACTGGGAGCCTCACTTGCCCAAGAGGGGTAGTGGTGCCCTCTGTCACCCCCGAGAAGGGCCTGGTGGGCATGAGCCTCTCGTAGGGCACTTGAAGCTTCTCGAAGGTCTCGACAGAGATGACATTGAGGCCTGCACCCCCATCAATGAGCGTCTTGGTGACGGCAATGTTGTTGATGGTGGGGGTGCACACCAGAGGGATGGTGCCTACAGCCACGGTGGACTTGGGGTGGTCGCTTGAGTCAAAGGTGATGGGAAACTGCGACCACTTGAGGGGTTTGGATGCCTCAATCCCAGGGAGAGCGGCATTGACCTCGCGAGAGATTTGCTTGAAGTGGCGGTTGGACTTGGGCGCCTGAGCCCCGCCGAGGATGCATGCAGCCCCGCGAGGGGCCTGGTAGCCTCCAGGGTTCTCGTCAGGGAGATTGTCGTTCTGGTTCGGCTGGACGGCATTCGCTTGAGGGTTCTGCTGGTAGTTGTTGTTGTAGCGTCTGCCCCCGCGGCCGTTGCGGCCATTGCGGCCATCGCGGCCCTGGCGCTGCTCACGCTGCTCGCGGCTCTCGCTGAGCTTCTTGAGCTCCCAGCAGTCTTCAGTGGCGTGGTTGTGCTTCTTGTGGAGGATGCAGTACGGGCGATCGTCCTTCTTGGCGGCCTCTGGGCTGGAGCAGCTGGAGAAGCGACGCGCTTTTGCTTAGCGTCAGGCTCTGCCGCAAGGACAGCCGTGGTCTTGCGCTTCTCGCTGGCCTTCTTCTTGGGCTTGGACCCCTCAGCAGGCTCCGTTCTTGGCTCGTTCTTGACGAAGAGACGGCCCTCTTCCGCCTTGGCGCACTTGTCCGCCAGGTCGAACAGCTTCACCACAGAGGTGAGAGTGTCGTGGATGCCCAGTTTCTCGAGCATCCTGGTGTCCGTGACACCTGCCTTGAAGGCGGAGATGACCTGCGTGTCGGGGATGTTCGGTATCTTGTTGCGAACTTGGCTGAAGCGCTGGATGAACTTGCGGAGGGTCTCGCCAGGCTTTTGGCCCACAGCGCAGAGGTCGTTGTAGGTCAGAGCACGCTCGTACGTGCCCTTGAAGTTCGCCACGAAGCACTTGCAGAGCTCCTCCCAAGTGTTGATGGTGTTCTCGGGAGGTTCAGCAGCCATGAGAGAGCTGCATCCTTGAGGGCCATGACGAACCAGTTAGCCATCACCTTGTCGTCGCCGCCCGCGGCCTGGATGGACACGGTGTAGAGCTGCAGGAACTCCAGCGGGTTCGTCCTGCCGTCGTAGCGCGGAGGCAGGTCCGGCTTGAACTTGACGGGCCAGACGACGCGGCGCAGCTCGCGCGTGAACGCAGAACAGCCCGTGGCGTAGACCACGGCGCCGTTCGCGAGCGTGTGGCGGTTCTGGCGCCCTGCGGCGGCGATTTCCTGGACGGCGCGGTTGTGGCGGTCCCTCTGGCGCTCGATCTCGACGCGCGCGTCCTCTGGAGCACGCTGCACGATCATGCAGTCATGCGGTGAGGAGGCGTGCGAGGGAGCGCGGTGGTTCCCAGCTGGTGGCCCAGCTGGCTGACCAGCTGGTGGTCCTTCTGGAGGAGGTGGTGGAGGCGGTGGCGGAGGAGGAGTGCCGTGCGCTACGGCCCCTGGGCGCCCAACGGAGTGGTGCACCAGCGAGCGGGAAGGCGCTGCTGTTGCAGCAGGCACGGCGGCGTGGACGAGCTCGGCGATGCGGTTGATCCAGTCGTCGAAGCCCGCCTGCGCTGGGCGGTAGCGCAGCAGCTCGTCCGCCATGAGCAGAGCGGCGCTCGGGTTTGGAGCAGCCCGGCTCTGCGAAGAAGCGCCTAGCTCCCTGGACGGGTGCAAGGAGGAAGCTTCCTCCTCGACATCTTCGTCCTCTGGGTGCTCGACGCGGGGCTCGGGGTTGACGGAGGGCCCTGGAGCGGTGTTGGTGCGCGGACGGCCGCGCGGGCGGTGCGCGACAGGCTCGGTGTTGACCCTGCCTCCAGAAGTCCGCGCGCGAGGCGCTCAGCTCGAGTCTCGGCCATGGCGAAGGAGAGGTTGAAGATGCGCCTCAGCCCCCTACCTGGCGCGCCAAATGTCGGTGACTAGTCCCAGGAACTAGGGGTATGTCTCACGGATGTCAAGTATCGAGTAAGGGGCTGAACACGCGATCAAACAACCCTCAGCTGCCTCGGCGACGGTGCTCGCGAGCTCGCTGAGGGACATCACGGCAGAGATAACACACGAGTCTTTTACCCAGGTTCAGGCCCACCGTGAGGTGTAAAAGCCCTACGTCCTGCTTGTCTGTATTGCACTGCTTGGAGAGGCTACAGTACAAGTGGTGCTTGTCGAGGGTGCAAGCTATGGCTACGGCGGAGCTACTGAGGGAGCAGGACTTGCTCTCCTCTCTTGGTAGCTAGTGGAATGAGTAGACAATGGTCCGAATCCCCTCTCTTGGTCGTACATGGCCTCCTTTTATATGAGCCCCGGACCTCTTCCCTCATTGCCCTTAGGCGGGAAGGGTAACCACATGGCGACAGAGGAGGAGGACAGTGCACGGCCAGGAGGGCGTCCATGGACTGGTCCATGGCAGAAGAGCTCGTCCTTCCCTGCCGCAAAGGCACCGGCCAAGGACGATAAGCCTGGGCGCGCAGAGCTTTGGGGCGCGCCCCACGGTGACGTTGGCTTGTCCGGTAGTGGGCCACGGTCCCCTTGGCACAGAAACGGCAATTCTTGTAGTCCGCTTTCCTTGGGGCTGCTTTGTTGACCACCTTTAGCACGAAAGAGGCAACTGCGGCGCGGGCGTCACCGCGCGCAGTCGCGCGCGTGACTCTGCGGCGCGCACAGTGGCCATGTGCGCTCTGTCGGGGAGACAGAGCTTTTGCCCTCACGAGAGGGCCTCGCGAGAGGATCCTCGCGAGGGGATGCGCCCCGGCATCCTGACTTAGCCATATTTCGGCTGCGCAAAGGGGCCTCTCGTGGGAATGATCCTCTCGAGGCTATGGAGAGACCCTCGCGAGGGAATCTGCCTCACGAGGCCTCCCCAGGCTGACTTGGTGAAACCTTCTGTAGACTGTTGTGGGCCTGAGCAGGCCTGGCCCGTGGTACCCTGGTTTCCACTGGGCCGACACCATGTGGGACTAAAAGAAAAGGGGAGAGGGAGAGGTGGTGCGGCCGGCTGCACCTAGTCCTAGTAGGACTAGGGCGCCAATCCTACCCGGCCCCTTGGCCCTCTAGGGTTTCCCGACCGACCCCCCCTAGTCCAACTCGGACTAGGGTTGGAGCCCATGCCGCACCCCCTTTGCCCACTTTGGTGGCCGGCCCCTTAGTGGGCTGCCCCATAAATCTTTAATTAAAACATTTTTAATTAAGTAAATAAATAATCCTTTATTAAATAAATATATAATTCATAATTAAATATTTATCTATTATTTAATTTATTATTTATAATATATAAATATTAATTCACAATTAATTATTTATACATTATTGATTTATAGCCACCAATATGAATATCACATATTCATATCCTATATATAAATTCCTATTACTCCGATACAACTTCGGATCACTCCGATACAACTTTGGATTTCCTCCGATACAACTTTGGATTTCTCTGGAACCATTCCGATGTTCTCTCCAACTATCTTCACTAATTCCAACACTAACAGAACGATCTCCTAGCGTCGTAAAACCCTTAAGTGTGTTACCCTACGGTTCGGAAACACTCCAAACATGATCGAGACAACCTCTCCGATCAATGATCATTAGCGGGACTGGGATGCCCATAATGACCCCTGTGCATTCCACGAATTAACTTTGTCGTCGAACCGTAAACCTCGATTCATCATTCCCTTTGCTATCGCGATACTGACTTGCCCGAGATTCGACATTAAGTATCTTCCATACTGTCGGGGATGTAATCCCCGGATACCCCAGAGTTGGTGGTTTAGTTGGGTTATCTGAGGTGTCAAAAGAGATAAAAGCAGAATAGAAAATAAAGAAAAAGGTCAAAGAGGCAATCTGGGCCGAGTCTAGCCTTGCAATCCGAGTTTACTTTTATTGGACCGAATCATCCAGCGATACCCCGGCTGGACAGAGGGCAGTGGTATCCTCAGTTCGATTTGGGCTGGGATCCTCTCCAAACCAAGATATGCACCTCAGTTAGGCCAGGCTCCTGGTATCCCGGATAGGCTGAGATAGACATGCGGTGTTGGGCCGGGATTCAGCTATTTCGGATAAGCTAAGGTTCCCCAAACTCAGCCTGGGCCGAATCTTCACCGAGCTTTGCTTTAACCCGATTTGGGCCTCTGTCAGGCCGAATCTCCAAGCCTCGGAAGGCCAGCTCGCCTCCGGACGGGCCTAGTTAGTGTTACCCCGGATGGGCCCTGAGCTGTGCAGCACAAAGTTATCCGACGCCCCCTGCCGGATTAAGGACCACATCCTCGGCAGGCGGAATCTTCTGGCTGGACCGAATCTGCAGCCACATTACCCTGGATGGGCCTCTTCCTCTGACCCGCAGCAGGCCATTATTTCCTCTACTCAGGTCGGGCCGAATTGCTGCTAACCGACTTGCTTCTAACCGAGGCTGGGCAGGCCGGGTAAGCTTAGCTCGGCAGGCCAGGTTTCGAGCATCTGCCAGGTTCGGAGATTCGAGCAGTACTTCAGTCGCGGAATGAACCGAGGTATCGCTCCTGCTTACTTCGGACTGAACCGAGGCCACCTCAACACGCTGCTATCCCGAATCATCTCTAACCGGGTCATCTCCACCGACACTGTATCAATCGGATCATCCCCGCCGATGCCGGGACATCCTTATTCGAGTCATCATAAATATCTTCGGGAGAGGATAAGAAGAAGACGTGGAGATCCTGAAGACAAGGGCTAGAAGCCAAAGGAAAGGATGGACAAGACGTTCTCCAGAGCTCAAGGCCCAAAGCCTGGCAGAAGCCAGCGAGGTAAAGCCACGGGTTTCCTGGATCACGAGGACCTAGGCGCTGACCCAGCCAATTCGGGAAGGGGCTACGGCTTAGACCCCGGTGAGCTACGCCTGACATTACCCGAAGTGGAGAACTAGCCCTGCCGTTGGACTGACAGGGCAATGCCATTACCTCATTGAGCCAGGGGCAAAGAAGTAATCCGGCTAGGCTTTATATACAGCACCACCACTTTCTCTTGAGGAGGACACACCCCGAGAGCTCATTTCCCCCCTGTGCCTTCATCTTCATCCTAGAGCTCTCACCATTGTTACTTGATACAGCTCAAGGAGCACTTTGTACTTGTCACCATTGAGATATAAAGAGAGTAGGCTAGTGCTGCAGTAGGGGTGTTACCTTCACAAGAAGGGCCCCGAAGCAGGGTACATCACGGTGTGCTTTTCTTGTTCTTGGTTTGGTTGTTCTTGCATTGTTCTTCGTGTGCGGTTCCACCGCGCAATCCCTCCCCGAATCGACAAGCACCCGTTCGGCCCCAGAATAAGCCACCCCGTGGCATCTGCGTGATTCCCACCACGACAGTTGGCGCCCACCGTGGGGCTGAAGTGGCGCTTGCTGGGTCAATTCGGACGGGATCTTCTTCAGCAGCTTGGGGACTCGGCATCACCATTATCCCCCGAGCTCAAGCTTGCCGCTGTATGCAGTGGCAAGCGCAGCCTACATCAACAAGCATCATCAAAAGGTCCCGGTTAGTTAATCCTGAAAGTTACTCGGGGACTGCCCCTTCTTGCCATGCTTAGTTGTTTCCCCCCGGGAGCAAGATGTCTTGACCCGGGGACTGCCTAGCCAGTGTTTTACAGCGTCTTCTAGTTAGGAGAAGTGACTAAGGGACCCGGTTGAGTCCAGTCTTGCCTCCTTGTGCATAATATAAACTGCTAGATTTGCTTTCCGACATGTGCTGCAGTTCATTGCCTCTGATAGACTTGCTGTTCTCTTTGAATGATCATGATACGTATGCTGGAACTAGTTGATCCCTGTTAATAAGATTTGTTATTCCCGTCAAGTATTCTTTGTGTATATATGTGCTAGACTAACACTGAAGGGTGGAATCGGTTTTGCTGAAAACATTCGTATCTGGATCATGCTGTTATCTGGATCATGTTGTTATCCAGATCATGCTGTTATCTGGATCATGCTGTTATCTGGATCATGCTGTTATCTGGATCATGCTGTTATCTGGATCATGCTGTTATCTAGGTCATGTTGTTATCCGGATCATGCTGTTATCCGGATCATGTTGTTATCCGGATCATGCTGTTATCCGGATGGATCATGCTGTTATCTGGATCATGCTGTTATCCGGATCATGCTGTTATCCGGATCATGCTGTTATCTGGATCATGTTGTTATCTGGGTCATGCTGTTATCCGGGTCATGCTGTTATCTGGATCATGCTGTTATCTAGATCATGCTGTCATTTGGGTCATGCTGTTATCCGGGTTATGTTGTTATCCGGATCATTCTGGAAATCCGGGTCATCTTGGAAATCCGGATCATCCTAAAATCCGGGTCGTCTTGGAAGTCCAAGTTAAGCTTGGAGATACGATATATGTGGATCCAATCTGACGTACAGGTGATTCAAACTGGGATATTGATGTTCCGGCCGGCATGATTGACTTCCTCAACTTCTCCAAACAACATTGCCTCGTGAGTATCATTTATATGTCTGCATTACTCTTCTTACATAGTCTCAAACAGTACTCGGGGACTGCCCCTCGCACCTTGCTTAGTTGTTTTTCCCCGGGAGTGAGATGTCTTAACCCGGGGACTGGTTGGTCGGTCAGTTCTGCTCCTTCTCCGAGATAAGAAAAGTTACTCGGGGACTCGGTTGTAACCGAGTCTGTTTCCTGTTGCTTAGACTTGCTGCTAGATATAGTTTTGTCTGTTAAGTAGAATTGCTGCTCTTGTCAAAGTTATTTGTTATATATGTATGTTGGACTAACATTGAAAGGTGACATCGGTTTTGTTGAGAACGATTGTTACTGAGGTATCCTGGGAATCCGACCGGATCACATTGGAAATCTGGATTGTATTGGTAATCCGAATCACATTGGAAATCTGGATTCTGTTGCTAATCCGAATCACATTGGAAATCTGGATCCTGTTGGTAATCCGAATCACATTGGGAATCCGGTCATTATGGAAATCCGGATCATAATTGAAATCCAAGGTATCATGGTTATATTGGCTATCTCGAATTATCCAAGGTATCCTAGCATTATCGGTACTCTCTAGATCGCCGTTTATTTCGGTTTACCATAGTATCACGGTATCTTTCCCCATCCCAGATCGCCGTTTATTTAGGTTTGTCACAGTATCAGGACATCATTCCATATCCCACATCGCTGTTTATTCTGTTTGCCAGCGTATCATGGCATCATTTGCATACCAGATCTTTGTTTATGTTTGTTAGCCAGAGGCAACCTTCGAGTTATGTTTTTGCAGGTTATATGTCATACCAGCAGTGGCTGGAGACATCTATGTCGGTATACGCCCGGAGTGGCTAAGACTGGCATTCGAGATATGGTTATGTCAAACCAGCTGAGGCTGGAGACATCGATGTCGGTATACGCCCAAAGTGGCTAAAACCGGCATTCGAGATATGCTTATGAGAGTCCAGCAGTGGCTAGAGATATCTATGTCGGTATACGCCCGAAGTGGCTAAAGACCGACATATGAGTTATGCCCAGAGGGGCCGAGGTACCGAGACATATGAGTTATGCCCAAAGAGGCCGAGGTACCGAGACATGTGTGATACGCCTGAAGTGGCTAAGAACCGACCTATGTGATATGCCCAAAGGGGCCGAGGTACGGAGACATATGTGATATGCCCAAAGGGGCCGAGGTACAGAGACATATGTGATATGCCCAAAGGGGCCGAGGTACGGAGACATATGTGATATGCCTAGAGAGGCCGAGATACCGAGACATATGAGATACATACTTGCAGGTTTATGTCGGACCAGCTTACGCTGGCGGCATCCGAGTTCGGTGAAAGCCAGGAGGGCTAACCGACGCTGGCGGCATCTCAATTCGGTGAAAGCCAGGAGGGCTAACCGATGCTGGAGGCATCTCAATTCGGTAAAAGCCAGGAGGTCTAACCGACGCTAGAGGCATCTCAATTCGGTAAAAGCCAGGAGGGCTAACTGACGCTGGCGGCATCTCAGTTCGGTGAATGCCAGGAGGGCTAACCGACGCTGGCGGCATCTCAATTCGGTAGAAGCCAGGAGGGCTAACCGACGCTGGCGGCATCTCAATTCGGTAAAAGCCAGGAGGGCTAACGACGCTGGCGGCATCCGAGTTCGGTAAAAGCCAGGAGGGCTAACCGACGCTGGCGGCATCTCAATTCGGTAAAAGCCAGGAGGGCTAACCAACGCTGGCGGCATCTCAGTTCGGTAAAAGCCAGGAGGGCTAATCGACGCTGGCAGCATCTCAGTTCGGTAAATGCCAGGAGGGCTAACCGACGATGGCGGCATCTCAGTTCGGTAAAAGCCAGGAGGGCTAACCGACGCTGGTGGCATCTCAATTCGGTAAAACCCAGGAGGGCTAACCGACGCTGGCGGCATCTCAGTTCGGTAAAAGCCAGGAGGGCTAACCGACGCTGGCGGCATCTCAGTTCGGTAAATGCCAGGAGGGCTAACCGACGCTGGCGGCATCTCTATTCGGTAAAAGCCAGGAGGGCTAATCGACGCTGGCGGCATCTCAGTTCGGTAAAAGCCAGGAGGGCTAGCCGACGCTGGCGGCATCTTAGTTCGGTAAATGCCAGGAGGTCTAACCGACGCTGGCGGCATCTCAATTCGATAAAACTACGAGGGCTAAGAACCGGCGTATAATGGTGACCATTCAGTCAACATATTTCCAGTACAAATTGTCCATCTTGTTGTTGATTCGGGTGAGCTCGGTCAACCGGATGTCGCATTTGGCCTGGAAGGCATGGCTGTACAGTGCAGGAAGTTTTTTGGTACAGTTATTTGTTTTTGTAAGTCTGCGCGCGACTCTGCGAGTCCCCCGCAGCCTCGGGGACTACTGTCAGGGATGTAATCCCCGGATACCCCAGAGTTGGTGGTTTAGTTGGGTTATCCGAGGTGTCAAAAGAGATAGAAGCAGAATAGAAAATAAAGAAAAAGGTCAAAGAGGCAATCTGGGTCGAGTCTAGCCTTGCAATCCGAGTTTACTTTTATTGGACCGAATCATCCAGCGATGCCCCAGCTGGACAGAGGGCAGTGGTATCCTCAGTTCGATTTGGGCTGGGATCCTCTCCAAACCAAGATATGCACCTCAGTTAGGCCAGGCTCCTGGTATCCCGGATAGGCTGAGATAGACATGCGGTGTTGGGCCGGGATTCAGCTATTTCGGATAAGCTAAGGTTCCCCAAACTCAGCCTGGGCCGAATCTTCACCGAGCTTTGCTTTAACCCGATTTGGGCCTCTGTCAGGCCGAATCTCCAAGCCTCGGAAGGCCAGCTCACCTCCGGACGGGCCTAGTCAGTGTTACCCCGGATGGGCCCTGAGCTGTGCAGCACAAAGTTATCCGACGCCCCCTGCCGGATCAAGGACCACAGCCTCGGCAGGCCGAATCTTCTGGCTGGACCGAATCTGCAGCCACATTACACCGGATAGGCCTCTTCCTCTGACCCGGAGCAGGCCATTATTTCCTCTACTCGGGTCGGGCCGAATTGCTGCTAACCGAGTTGCTTCTAACCGAGGCTGGCCAGGCCGGGTAAGCTTAGCTCGGCAGGCCAGGTTTCGAGCATCTCCCAGGTTCGGTGATTCGAGCAGTAATTCAGTCGCGGAATGAACCGAGGTATCGCTCCTGCTTACTTCGGACTGAACCGAGGCCACCTCAACACGCTGCTATCCCGAATCATCTCTAACCGGGTTATCTCAATCGGATCATCCCTGCCGATGCCGGGACATCCTTATTCGAGTCATCATAAATATCTTCGGGAGAGGATAAGAAGAGGACGTGGAGATCCTGAAGACAAGGGCTAGAAGACAAAGGAAAGGATGGACAAGATGTTCTCCAGAGCTCAAGGCCCGAAGCCTGGCAGAAGCCAGCGAGGTAAAGCCACGGGTTTCCTGGATCACGAGGACCTAGGCGCTGACCCAGCCAATTCGGGAAGGGGCTACGGCTTAGACCCCGGTGAGCTACGCCTGACATTACCCGAAGTGGAGTACTAGCCCTGCCGTTGGACTGACAGAGCAATGCCATTACCTCATTGAGCCAGGGGCAAAGAAGTAATCCAGCCAGGCTTTATATACAGCACCACCACTTTCTCTGGAGGAGGACACACCCCGAGAGCTCATTTCCCCCCTGTGCCTTCATCTTCATCCTAGAGCTCTCACCATTGTTACTTGATGCAGCTCAAGGAGCACTTTGTACTTGTCACCATTGAGATATAAAGAGAGTAGGCTAGTGCTGCAGTAGGGGTGTTACCTTCACAAGAAGGGCCCCGAAGCAGGGTACATCGCGGTGTGCTTTTCTTGTTCTTGGTTTGGTTGTTCTTGCATTGTTCTTCATGTGCTCTTCGTGTGCGGTTCCACCGCACAATCCCTCCCTGAATCCACAAGCACCCGTTCGGCCCCAGAATAAGCCACCCCGTGGCATCTGCGTGATTCCCACCACGACACATACTTAGTTCCATCTCGTTACCGGTCAAGTCTCTTTCAACTCGTTCACGTGATTCTTCATCCCCATGACCTAGTCATACGCTGCGCAGCTTATTTGGATGAAGACTCACCGAGTGGGCCCATAGTATCTCTCCATCATCTGGAGGTGCAAATCCCGCATCTTGACACATACTTCTCAACGCATCACCTTCGGTTACCTGATCTGGACCTTTATGATCAACCATTTATGGTGTGACGGTTGATATAGTCTAAGCAACCTCCGATGAAATGTGATAGGATTATTGTCACATGGTCTAAGGAACAATTATCACGTTTTCCTAATCGTCACAACGTCGAACTTTTAGATGACTTGATTGAAGGGGCGCGAAGCATGGAAAACAATAATTTTTCTACGCAACAAGCGGAAGAACGCCCACGATCTAGATCTACTAGATGAAGATAGCGAGGTGGAGATCCAATCTCTTACCCTTGTAGATCGTCCAAAGTGCTTTGTCGATGCAGGGGTTGGTCTGTCGATCCCCGCAACTAGACTCGTCTAGTCGCGAGGAGATGTATTATCCTCGAAGTCCGATCGATGACGTGCCACAAGTGGTAGCACCTCCGCGGTATCCACACGTACGGCTCGATGAAGACGACGGCAGCTTGGTCCCATAAGCGTGACGACGTAGCTTCGATGATCTCAGCGGTACGACGGTTGCACCGGTGACGATGATGACCTCCGTCTAGCTAGGGCTTCGCCTAAGCCTAGCTTGATGGAGAGGAAGGAGAAGGCGGCGGCAGCCCCTAGGGAAAGGGGATGGCGGCGACTTGGAGGAGGAGGGTGGCGGCGTGGCAGCAGCCCCTAGGGCTTGGGTGGCGCGCGGCAAGGAGGCGGCGGCGGCTAGGGCGGCGCGGCGGCTGGGGTACGCGGCGGCTAGGGCGGCGCAGGAGGTGGAGGGGTGCGGCGGCCGGGGCTAGGGCACAAGGCTTGTCCCGCACCCCCTCCCTTAGCTCCCTTTATATAGGTGGTGGATGGGGAGGCCGGCCGGCCAACTTGGCCCCCAAGTCGAGTCCGAAACGGACTCGTACTTGGCCCTCCCTTTCCACTTGGGTGAGCCGGCCTAGTCCAACTAGGACTCGGCTCCCATCCCAACTCGGTTTTGCCCATGTGGGCTTGGGGGGTGCGGCGCACCACCACATGGTGGCTGCCCCCCTTCGTCCATGTGGGCCCCACATCAACCTGTGGTCCCACTCTAGACTCTTCTAGAATATTCCGGATCCTTCCGATGCCTAATATATAATTTCCGGAACCTTTCCGAATCCTCCGGAAACACTTTCCATATATGAATCTTATTCTCCGGACTCTTCTGGATCTCCTCGTGATGTCCGGGATCCAATCCGAGACTCCGATGAATCACCATTCATACTCATCATTTAAATCATCTAACTCCAGCTTCATTGGAACGTTAAGTGTGTGACCTGACGGGTTCGAGATAACGCAGACATGATCTCCATCAATGATTAATAGCGGGACCGGGACGTCCATATTAATCCCTACGTTATCAACGAGTACTTATCGATTGAACCACGATGGCCGAGAGATTCTTAATCCAGTATCCGATTCCCTTTGTCTCAGGATATTTACTTGCCCGAGATTTAATCGTTAACATCTCCATGTTTGGTTTAATCTCGCTACCGGTCAAGTCTCTTTACTCGTCCATAATATAGGATCACCGTGATTACTCCTAATCACGTGTTTGCAAACTTCCAGATGCTATATTACCGAGAAGGGCCCAGAGATATCAT
Organism: Poa pratensis; assembly: GCA_947311845.1. Lineage (NCBI taxonomy): Eukaryota > Viridiplantae > Streptophyta > Magnoliopsida > Poales > Poaceae > Poa > Poa pratensis. The sequence continues at coordinate 6,705,794 of CAMZMU010000090.1, forward strand.
ATCCCGTCACAAGGGTGGACAAATCCCACTCTTGATACATGACACCCAACAATTACCATTGGAGATACCTGAGAAACACCTTTATAATCACCCTTTTACGAGATGACGTTTGATGTCCACAAAGCAATCCTCCGATAAACGGGAGTGGCATAATCTCATGGTCTAAGGAAACTATACTTGGCAATACTAAAGTGTTGGCAACAAACTCTGTGACACGATTAATTGCAACCCCTTTATTTATTGGGTCTGTCCATCAAGTCATTCACCCAATGACTTAACTCCGTTATCAAGCAACTGTAATGAGTCCCATGGTTAGGAAACATTCTAACCATCTCTTAATCAACGAACTAGTCCAATAGAGGCTACTAGGGACCTGGGTGTTTATATTCCACACATGTATTATGTTTCCCTTTAATACAATTATAGCATGGATAATAAACTATTATCATAAACATGAATATGCCAATAAAACTCTTTTATTATTGCCTCTAGGGCATATTCCCAACATTGATCACGTTGTGATAATCACAATCGGGTAACGTCCATCACTTTCATCTGCCTAATGAAAAGACTCCATTGTCAATTGGCATAAATGACCATGATTGGAAAACCTCAATCATCCGTTGACCAATGGACCAGCATACATGTAAATATACGCCAGGGACCTGGTTGTTTATACATCACACCTGTATTAAGGTTTTCGCTTATGCTTTCGCTTAATACAGTTATAGCATGATATAAAACAGATTATAAACTTTATTGATTTCACAATAAACACCTTTATTTGTATTCTCTAGGGCATATCTCCAACAGTCTCCCACTTGCACTAGAGTACAAATAAACTAGTTTGCATTTGTAATTTGATCCTGTACCACACTTGCTCGTGCTTCCAGATCATGCAGGCTAGCGGAAGAGGTTGATCGTCAATGGACTGACTACTCAGTTCCATTCAGAATTTGCAAAACTTAAATGTCACCTAATTTGACATTTCCTCATCATCTATCTATGATGAAACCTAAATATGTGAGTTGTAGAGTGAGACCTTTTTTTTCCAATAATGCCCTCAATATCCCAGATCATCCAGATGGAAATTAATCCACGTCATGTGCAGTAGAAACACACTCAATTTAGGAAACAAAATTTCCTCAACTTTAAAACATATTTCAGGCAATCCTATGTAGACTTCACATCGACAGTGTTAATTAAATCACTTCCATAGAATAGCCACCCTTTCGTTGCGCTCCTAATTTTACGAGTTTTCTAGTTCGGTGCCAAGACTTTTATAACAATTATATATAAGTCCACCAATCTCTAGAAATATTTCTCACAGCTCTATTTCTTTAGAGTCTTATAGAAAGCACTCAACTATTGATTAACGCTCCTGATGAGTGTGAAAGGAGTTACTCAGACACACTTCGTTGGGTACCCCAAGAGGAAGGTGTGATGAGCACAGCAGCAAGTTTTCCCTCAGTAAGAAACCAAGGTTTATCGAACCAGTAGGAGTAGAGAGCGCTTCACAAGGTTATTAGCGGCGCAACTGACGTGGAACCTGCACAACACAATCAAAATACTTTGCCCCAACGATACAGTGAGGTTGTCAATCTCACCGGCTTGCTGAATACAAAGGATTAAATGTATAGTGTGGAAGAAAAGGCTTGTTTGCAGTGAATTAAAGAAAGCAGTAAAAGCAGTTGGTTGTATTTCAGATGAAAAGAATGGACCGGGATCCACAGTTCACTAGTGGTGTCCTCTCCATAAATAATATACTACTCATGTTGGGTAAACAAATTACAGCTGGGCAATTGACAAATAAAGAAAGCATATCATTGCATAATACAAGTCATGATGATCACTATGAGATTCATTTGGGCATTACGACAAAATACACAGATCGCTATCCAGCATGCATCTGTGCCTAAATCGTGAAGGGGTTCGTAGATGGAAAACAAAAAATTTCTATCTAACGCAACACCAAAACTAGCCAAGATCTCTATACTAGTAATACGGTAACGGGATAGCATTGGCGACATACCTCTTGTAGACCGATAGCGTATAGTTGTCGGTGTAGACGAGCGTAGCCGATCTCAAGATCGTGACGAACTTGGCACGAGGACGACGATGTATGCTGTAGTAGCACCTCCGAGTACTCACACACGTACGGTGTAGTATGACGACTCCCGAAACTCCAGGCCCCGCTGGAGAGGCGGAAGTAGATCTTCTGCAGAATTCCGACAGCACGACGGCATGCAGCGGAGAAGATGTCTCTCTCTTGCGCGGTCCTTCGAGGGCCCACGTGTACGAGAGAGGTGGAGTGGCTAACCCTAGATCTATTCCCAATATTCCGGGAACCAATCTAGGGTTTATCTAGTTGGACTTTGGTGGAAAATACCTTAGAAAAACTTCTAGGGAAAAGAGTGCCACCTGGCACCCATATATATAGGTGGAGGGAGGACGCCTGTCCTCCCAAAGTCCCCGTGTGGGACTAAACAAAGGAGGAGCAAGGGGAGGTGCGGCCAGCCCTAGGCCGGCCCCTCCATGTGGCCGAATTGGCCATATGGGCCATGGGGCCCATCCGCCCCCTTTTGCCCTTTGGGGCTTGGCCGGCCCCTTAGCCCCTAGGGCTCTGGGAGCCCATGCCGGCCCTCTCCTTTGGCTTTGGTGGCCGGCCCCTTAGTGGGCCATTGGCTCACTAAGTGGGCTGCCCCAATAAATCAATTAAAACCTTTTTAATAAATAATCCCTTATTAAATAAATAAATAAATATATAATTCTCAATTAAATATTTATCTACTATTTAATTTATTATTTATAATATATAAATATTAATTCATAATTAATAATTTACATATCATTGATTCATTGACCATCAAATATAAATATCACATATTTATAACCTATATATAAATACCATGACTCCGATACAACTTCGGATCACTCCGATATAAAATCGGATTTCCCCCGGAACCATTCCGGTGTCCACTCCAACGATCTTCACTAATTCCATCTCAGCAGAATGATCTCCTAGCGTCGCATACCGTTAAGTGTGTTACCCTACGGTTCGGGAACACTCCAGACATGATCGAGAACAACCTCTCCGATCAATGATCATCAGCGGGACCGGGACGCCCATAATGACCCCTGTGCATTCCACGAATTATAACCTTGTCGTCAAACCGTAAACATCGATTCATCATTCCCTTTGCAAACACGATACTGGCTTGCCCGAGATTCGATCACATTAAGTAGTCATCCATACTTAGTTCAATCTCGTTACCGGTCAAGCCTCTTACAAACTCGTTCACATAATTCTTCATCCCCATGACCTAGTCATACGCTGCGCAGCTTATTTGGATGAAGACTCACCGAGTGGGCCCAAAGTATCTCTCCATCGACTGGAGGTGCAAATCCCGCATCTTGACACATACTTCTCAACGCATCACCATCGGTTACCCAATCTGGACCTTTATGATCACCCTGTTACGGTGTGACGGTTGAACCAGTCAAAGAAACCTCTGATGACACACGATAGGATTATTGTCTCACGGTCTAAGGAATAATTATCACGTTTTCCTAATCATCACAACGTCGAACTTTACAGTTGATGTGATCACGTTGCGATGATTGATATCGGGTAACGTCCATCACTTTCATCTGCCTAATGAAATGACTCCATTGTCAGCTAGCATAAATGCTCATGATTGGGAAACCACAATCCTCCACTGACCAATGGACCAGTATACGTTTGCACATACACCAGGGACCTGGTTGTTTATACATCACACATGTATTAAGGTTTCTGCTTATGCTTTCGCTTAATACAGTTATAGCATGATATAAAACAATTATAAACTTTATAGAGATTTCACAATAAACTCCTTTATTTGTATTCTCTTGGGCATATCTCCAACAGTCTCCCACTTGCACTAGAGTACAAATAGTCTAGTTTGCATTTGTAACTTGATCAGGTACCACACTTGGTCGTGCTTCCATATCATGCAGGCTAAGCGGAAGAAGTTGATCGTCAATGGACTGAGCTACTCAGCTCCATTAAATTGCAAAACCTTAATGTCACTTAATTTGACATTTCCTCATCATTGACTATGATGAACCTAAATATGTAAGTTGTTGAGTAAGACCGTTGTTTCCTAATAATGCCCTCATGATCCCAGATCATCTAGACGGAAATTAATCCACGTCATGTGCATTAGAAACATACTCAATATAAGGAAATACAATTTCCTCAACTCTATAACATATTTCAGGCTATCCTATGTAGACTTTATATAGACAGTGTCAACAAGACTCACTTCGATATTCTCACCATGCTTTCGTTGTGCTCCTGATTTTTATGAGTTCCTAGTTCGGTGCAAGACTTTATATATTTATATGCAAGTCCACCAATCTCTAGAAATACTTCTCACTGCTCTATTACCGTAGAGTCTTTAGAGAATTTTACTCAACTCATGTTCAGTGAATAACTCCTAATCACTTCGGAACATGTTCTCTTCAAGAACTTGGATCACATTCCGTCAAACAAATATATAATATGGTTTTATATGTTAGCATCCATGATCTAGGCATGGTTCCTAAAACATATCCTCCAAACCAATATTATATTCTATCGAGTTTCAACTCAATTTATTTTGCCAAATATTTACAAGTAAGCACCTCCGTCATTTACTTGTTCAAGTAAGAACCTCCGTCATTTACTTGTCTCATTCAGAACTTCCTCTGAATTATATTCGAGCAAACATTGTTTGACTAAATCTATTCACCTGGATAGACTTTTAAACTCAAAAGCCACTTTTGAATTTGACTCCTAATACCGATGATACCATCAATTTTCACCATATGTCTACTTGCATATGCAAAATATTGATTTTACGCTCCCACTCAAATATAGCTCTCATATGTTAATAATGAGATCCCCAATTGGCTCCCACTCAAAAACATGTCGCTACATATTTGATTTGTGCTTTCAATCTGCTCCTACTTAAAATATGTCTCACATATTCTTTATCAATTAGCTCCCACTCAAATTTGTAACTGCAAATTCTTTCGACATTCGGATATTTCCAAAATTCCTTGAATAACTTTTCAAGTCGTATTTCCATATACGATATATTAGCACCATGCTAATAATAATCCGACGGACGCAGGCATCATCACAATCCCGTGATCAAATACCATTTGAATTTTGCAAGTCACCCTGCTTGACAAAATGATCACCGCGTCGTTTTAAGTATTAATTCTTTTAATCTCCTTAAAAGATATTAAGTGATAAAATCACTCAATAAGATCAAGCAAAATTTCTTTTGCGATCCTAATACTTAAAGTTGGATTTTCTCATGACTCCAAGTCATTATCGTATTTCAGACCTTCTACTTATTTTGTAGTTCGCAGGTAGGTCATGGATTATATTCAACATGACACTTTTAAATCATGAATAATCAATCTGCTCCAAGCAAAGATTTATTCTTGATACCTACGGCCTTAATAGCAAAGCTTTAATTGGGAATATTTATGATCAACACCATAAAATTCTCCTTATGTGCTGAAAAACACATTTTACCGGAACTCAGTCCGTTTCACAATTCAATCTTGATTGTGAGGTAACTTAGCTATTACTATATTTAACTCCAACAACATCTTATTATGACAGCAACTTCATAATAAAACACCATTCTTTGGTAAACAACACTTTTACCCTTCTTGGTTTTGGTGGAAGGCCCATTCACAAATTCTCGTGAATATTCTACAAAATTCTCTATTCGCTATAATTCTAATCTTATTGAAAACACGATGATCCATTAATCATATGGGTCGTTTTCGAGAATATTATATAGGTCCTATGGGAGGGGTATTTATCTATTTCTAATTGATAATACACTGATGAACTAACTCTATAAGAGATCACTTTATTACCACTTTAATAAAGTATGACTTACAATATTTTAGAATTCATCAATCTAATTGACTAATTCCCAAAATTGTAATATATGAAAAAACTCCTTTCATATAGCCCTGGCGCTTATAATTATAACTTCAAATATCTTATCACCATGATCCAACCACGGGGACTCAATTCGAAATTACTATTACTAATCCGAAATTCTCTTTTGATCTCTGTCAAAATTACTACCAAGTCATAATTCAAAACAAGTCCAAAGACTTAATCAAATTTGAATGGTGTCCTCAAAAATAATGATTCTCATTCAACTATAAACAAGAATTAATCATCGACGATTTTCACAACACACCTAGTGTGGGGTTTTTAGTCATACTTGCTCAACAGGGCAAAAGGGCTCATGTGAAAAACATAATGCCACAGCTGCTAAAAACATCGTCATGAATTCATTAATTTTTGTTTCGGATTTTCCTTAGCGTAATTTACAAATGCTCATATTTATTCACCGTCGAGATAAGAGTAACGAGCTCATAATCAACAAGATGTGATAACAAAAGATTCGTATTCATTATATCGAACGATTCTTTACATGAATATCCGTCTCGCGAAATGCAAGACACACTAATGTACTTCACACTCTAATTGACTACAAAATACTCAAATCCTCTAAAACAGTAAATGTATATGAAGGCCGTCTCCAGCATCAACTACTTGATAACTCCCAATCCACATTGGCGCCTCATCCAGTCCAGGGCTCATGCACAGTCGGTTCTGTTTTCATAAAACAAAAGATAAGTATCAAATACTTCACAACACTGTAACAAGCGTGAACGGAATACATTCATAAATTGTATATCACATATACCTTCAGGGTCGATGACTTCTGCTGCTATTGGATCCACTTTAGCTGTCCTCACCCTTTCTAGGAACTCAAAGATGAGAAGCTCTTCTCCTTCTTTCACAAATTCCTCTACAAAGGTGTTATAGCTAGGCGGTAGAGAGCAAAGGATGACGTCCTTTGCAGTCTCATCAGCAATCCAGTGGTCCCAAATCAGTGTGAGGCGTAGATGAATTTCATGCATTTTCACCATGTGTGCATCAATGCAAGTCTTTTCTTCCGTCATGGTTGAAAGAAATTCATCCAAGCATTTGAACCTAGCGAGCTTGACTTGTGCCGCGAATCTGGTCTTAAGATCCTGCATGATCTCGCCGGCCGGGACGTCGCTATACTGCATCCCCAAGTCAGTCACCATGCATGAACGCATCAGCCACTCAACACGGATATAGACGTCGCGCTCATCGCGCCAATCATCATATGCGTCTTCATCCTTGAAATCAGCAGGTGGATCTCCTAACGGCTCATCAAGTGTGTACTTCAGATTGTTGCGGTTAAGTGTATCTATGAGGGAGGGGTACCAAACGTCGAAGTTGGATCCATCGAGACGGAGTTGCTCTTCAAAGATGAAGGGACGAAAGTTGTATATCATTGTCTACAGGGATTTTTGCAAAGACGATTAAAATAAAGTTTATAATATGAGCTCATTTATAATCGAATTATAATACAACTCCACTAAGACAATCATCTCTCAAAATAGTCTTAATGATTACACGATCCTCATTCATCACACACCCCCTGATCGTCACGGCCGGATGCATGACTTCAAAGGTAGACCTCCAAGTCAATCGCAACATTCATGCGACTCATGCTTGATCTTTCGATCCTTTGTGTTACTGAGGCCATGTCTGTACATGCTAGGCTCGCCAATATCAACCTTTAGTGTATTGCGTGTGCATAACATGGCTTACACCCACCGTATGCGAACGCAAATGGGTTTGACCCCCGATCGTCACGGCCGGCCTCCCCAATGGCGAACTTTGTTGGTGGTGCATACTAAAGGGAGAACACGATTAATTGATATTACATCTGAGAGATTTAGCTTTATATTACTACCGTCGTATATCTAATACAAGCAATATAAGCACACAAGCAAACAAAACATCCAATGTAATGTGATATGATATGGTGTCGCGCCTTGATCTCCATCGGCCTCCGGCGCCGGGTCTACGGGCCTCCACCATGACGGCATAATACACAATGTAAAACTTACCATGCCATATCATATCATATGCCCCCTTCTGCAAAATAAAGTTAGACGCCTCTACTTTATCTATTGCAAAATTTTACGTGGCTGTAGGGGCTTACGTAGAGAACCGCTCTTCTATCTACGAAATCCAAACCACAACGCCGATAAGATATTTGTCTCTATTACACCCCTTTCGGAGCCTCCGATGATAATGTCATACCGCCACTGCCAGAGAGACAGACACCCACTAAGCCACATATACAGTGCTAAGCCGTATGTTAGTTGTGGAACCAGTCTCGCATAAGTGTATGCGTAAAGTCGGTCTGGGCCGCTTCATCCAACAATACAACAGCATAACAATATCATGCAAGAGGGAAACAAACATAGTATCGAACGCCCACATGCAATCATGTGTGATCACCGTACCGTCAGAACTACGTATAGATCGGCTCTGATACCACTGAAGGGGTTCGTAGACGGAAAACAAAAAATTTCTATCTAACGCAACACCAAAACTAGCAAAGATCTCTATACTAGTAATACGGTAACGGGATAGCATTGGCGACATACCTCTTGTAGACCGATAGCGTATAGTTGTCGGTGTAGACGAGCGTAGCCGATCTCAAGATCGTGACGAACTTGGCACGAGGACGACGACGGATGCTGTAGTAGCACCTCCGAGTACTCACACACGTACGGTGTAGTACGACGACTCCCGAAACTCCAGGCCCCGCTGGAGAGGCGGAAGTAGATCTTCTACGGAATTCCGACAGCACGACGGCGTGCAGCGGAGAAGATGTCTCTCGTGCGCGGTCCTTCGAGGGCCCACGTGTACGAGAGAGGTGGAGTGGCTAACCCTAGATCTATTCCCAATATTCCGGGAACCAATCTAGGGTTTATCTAGTTGGACTTTGGTGGAAAATACCTTAGAAAAACTTCTAGGGAAAAGAGTGCCACCTGGCACCCATATATATAGGTGGAGGGAGGACGCCTGTCCTCCCAAAGTCCCCGTGTGGGACTAAACAAAGGAGGAGCAAGGGGAGGTGCGGCCAGCCCTAGGCTGGCCCCTCCATGTGGCCGAATTGGCCATATGGGCCATGGGGCCCATCCGCCCCCTTTTGCCCTTTGGGGCTTGGCCGGCACCTTAGCCCCTAGGGCTCTGGGAGCCCATGCCGCCCCTCTCCTTTGGCTTTGGTGGCCGGCCCCTTAGTGGGCCATTGGCCTACTAACTGGGCTGCCCCAATAAATCAATTAAAACGTTTTTAATAAATAATCCCTTATTAAATAAATAAATAAATATAATTCTCAATTAAATATTTATCTACTATTTAATTTATTATTTATAATATATAAATATTAATTCATAATTAATAATTTATATATCATTGATTCATTGACCATCAAATATAAATATCACATATTTATAACCTATATATAAATACCATGACTCCGATACAACTTCGGATCACTCCGATATAAAATCGGATTTCCCCCGGAATCATTCTGGTGTCCACTCCAACGATCTTCACTAATTCCATCTCAGCAGAATGATCTCCTAGCGTCGCATACCCTTAAGTGTGTTACCCTACGGTTCGGGAACACTCCAGACATGATCGAGAACAACCTCTCCGATCAATGATCATCAGCGGGACCGGGACGCCCATAATGACCCCTGTGCATTCCACGAATTATAACCTTGTCGTCGAACCGTAAACATCGATTCATCATTACCTTTGCAAACACGATACTGGCTTTCCCGAGATTCGATCACATTAAGTAGTCATCCATACTTAGTTCAATCTCGTTACCGGTCAAGCCTCTTACAAACTTGTTCACTTGATTCTTCATCCCCATGACCTAGTCATACGCTGCGCAGCTTATTTGGATGAAGACTCACCGAGTGGGCCCAAAGTATCTCTCCATCAACTGGAGGTGCAAATCCTGCATCTTGACACATACTTCTCAACGCATCACCATCGGTTACCCAATCTGGACCTTTATGATCACCCTGTTACGGTGTGACAGTTGAACCAGTCAAAGCAACCTCTGATGACACACGATAGGATTATTGTCTCACGATCTAAGGAATAATTATCATGTTTTCCTAATCATCACAACGTCGAACTTTACAGTTGATGTGATCACGTTGCGATGATTGATATCGGGTAACGTCCATCACTTTCATCTGCCTAATGAAATGACTCCATTGTCAGCTAGCATAAATGCTCATGATTGGGAAACCACAATCCTCCACTGACCAATGGACCAGTATACGTTTGCACATACACCAGGGACCTGGTTGTTTATACATCACACCTGTATTAAGGTTTCTGCTTATGCTTTCGCTTAATACAGTTATAGCATGATATAAAACAATTATAAACTTTATAGAGATTTCACAATAAACTCCTTTATTTGTATTCTCTAGGGCATATCTCCAACAAATAGTCCACCTGTCGTGTCTCGATGCACGGACACCGGGAGTAGAGGATACCCCCTTTTAGGTTCGGCACGGGGCGCGAAGGAGGATGAGGATCGTCTTCGTGTGCGGAGTCGGGATCAAGCTCTCCTCTCCATGATCAAGGCATGCAACCAAAGGGACACAAGGAGCTACCCAGGTTCAGGCCGCCCGGAGGCTAAAAGCCCTACTCCTGCATGTCTGGATTGATGGGTTATTCATAGCGTGGCTTACAAAGGATCCCCTCGGGTGAGGTACCCGGAAGGGTTTTGGCTGGAGGTAGAAGAAGGAGAGATCCTGACCCGGAGGAGATAACCTTCCTCTCTACCTTGGCAGCCCTAGTCTAGTCTTGCTATGGTTCAGCTGGTGCTTCGTCTAAACTTGTTCCCCTCTCCTCCGTGCCTTGGTCCTCCTTTTATAGGCCAAGGGGTTGCCACAGGGCACGTGAGGGGCATGAGGGGCCTTCGGGGTGAAGGACCCTCCTGGATGGTTTAGGAGGAGACGTGGCTTCTCCTCCACCTTGCGCTTCCCGTGAAGGTTAGGTGGGAGCGTCCGCTCTGAGGCGAACAGTGGCTGGCACCACCACGAGCTGTGCTCCCTGCCCGCACCTTCTATGCCTTGCTTCCCAAGTCTTCTAGCCTGAGGTGGAGAGCTTATCCACAAGGGTGCGGGGAGGCACCCGAGGGGGAGCCCAGCCTCCTGCCGGGAGCTCGGACCCTCGGGCTCTTCCGTGTCTTCTGGCTTGATTCGGGGACCCAATAGGCCCCTAGGACCGGAGCCCTTAGTCAGCGTGTGTCTTGCTTGGCCCCCGCGGGGCCAAAGGATGAACCCACGGGGATGACTTGGATCTTGGCCTTGTCCATCTTCAGCTTGGGCCCACAGGGAGTGCACCCACTTTGGCAGCACTAGGGGAACCCCATGTTCCACTGCTGCGACAGTAGCCCCCGGGCATGGTCCCGGTGGCCCTTGCTCCAGCTGCCGGGGCCATGGCCTAAAAACTGGCCAAAGTGGGTCCCGGGTGGCTGGTCTTCTTGGCTTGTCTCATCAATGCCCTCGGAGCTACTCCGCTTGGGGGAGTAACTACATCGGCCTCCTCGATTTCCAACAATGAGAGACACGAGGGGACGCCCGGTGGAGGCGCCGTCATGGCTATAAAAGCAGGCGCGCCCCTCGCATTCTCATCCAACTCCTTCCCATCCCAGCTCCGGACCTTCTCACAAATCACCAGTCCCAATGGCGAGAGTGAAAAGGGGAGTTGGGCGACCTCGCTCCTCTTCTGCAGCGGCGGAAAGTGGTCCCTCCATTCGCGGTCGATCTGCCCCACGAGGACGTGGGATTCGCGGTCGCGGCGGCCGTGGAGGCCGCGGCTCCGCTGCTTCTTCTCCTAGAAGCATGATCCACTCCGGCTTCGCGCCATTCGAGTTCATCGTGGATCTGAACCACCGGCCCCGCAGCAGGCTTCTCCTGCCGGACTCCTTTGCGACGGCGACGGAGGACGTCAGGCCTTCCGGCTTCTGGTTGCAGGTGGACGGCTGTCCCAATGGCCCCTCCTGGGCCGTGGCGGAGCGGACCGCCGAAGGAGCTTTGCTTCTGGGCCAGGGGTGGAAGACATTCTGCCGCGCCCGCTGCCTGTCCCGGGGGCAATGCTTGGCGTTCCTGTTTGACGGAGAGGCGACGCTCTCCGTGAAGATCTTCGGTGTCGACGGCGGACGCGTGGAGTGCTGCGCGGAAAGCAGCAGCGGCAGCTCGAGCTCCTTCGACGAGGATGAAGATGAGGAAAACTCATCTGACATCAAGGTCGAGGAGAGCTCGTCTTCTTGATGGCGAGGAACCTCGGACGGGCGCCATGGAGATCTCGTTGACCTCCTCCTCGGTGACCTTGATGACGTACTTCTGGAAGTAGCGCCTTCCGTTGTGCGGCGGTGTTCCTTGCTCGATAGGAGCCAACCTTTTTGTTGTAAAAAGATTGCCCCTTGTAGTCCTTGTAAATGAAGAAGATCCTGCTCCCCTTCTTGCCTCCGTGTCGTGCTCGTGTGAATGAGAACGGGTTTTTTGCAAAATGCGCTCCCATTAATGTAGCAGCCGAAACGCCTGGGGTAGATGGGGAACGAGAGGCCTATAAAAGCCCTCAGCCCCCAGCCTGTTCGCCGCATCCTCTCACTTGGCCCTGCTCCTCTTCCTTCTTCGCTCATCCTTGTGCTGTAGCGCCATGCCAACGATGCAGAGGCGGCCATGTCCGACGTGTCTACGGCGGAATCCGCCTTCCGAGGCGCGGCGGAGGCGCCCCCCGTGGTTGAAGCCCGAACTGCTGAAGGAGCAGCGTCCCGCGCTTTCGCCGCCCAAAACATTCGTCGCCTGGCGGATGTTTATGGTCCTGCTGCCCAGGGAGAAGCTTGGGTTAGCGCAGTAAGGAGAGCGCACATGTGGTCTGTCCTGAAGGAAAGGACCGCCGGCATCCCGGAGCTCTCCTTGGTTGTGGCAGAGCTCGAGGCCGTTGAAAAGGTTTGCCGCTCGATCCTTCTTTGTTTTTCCATCTTTCGCCTTGGGTGATCTTGACTCTTGACCTGAACCGCCATTCGTAGGCCGAGAGCTGGGCCGTGGGCGAGCTAGCGGATGGACTCTTTCAACTTTTCGGCCCCGGAGGATACTGGTCGGCCGATGGAGGTCAAGCTTTTCGACGTGCCTGACAAGATCCGGCACAAATGCCCTCCCTTCCCCAGGCGTCCCCGGAAGAAAGGAGTGCGGATGGCAGGCCACGAAACAAAAACAAGTCTGCACAGCCAGGAGCCCTGAGCTGGCCTTAGTAGCATAGGCTAGATATGTACTCAGGAAAGCTCAGCTGAATGTAATTCATAATTGTAAATTCAGAATGTAAGTTCAGATGAATGCAATCCTAGTGCTCAACTCCCGGGGTCATTTCCCAAACCTCCCCTTGCACTAACGCGCTGTCAAGTTATCAGAGGAGATCTCTTAGGTGACAAGTGCTCTAACCGCCCGCACCAGTAGCAGCACCCCTAAGAGCACTATACCTTCCGGGAGTCCACTCCACAGCCGCGGGTACTAAGCTCGAAGGGAAATCGAACCGTTCGCCGGGGAGGATGCATTACCCCCGCAAAGGCTCTCATCAACCGTCAAGCATGCGCAGGTTGGTGGTATATTGACTCCGAGCGAGATATTATGCCTAGAATGCAGGATGCTCATGCAAAGACTTAGCTGTTTTACCGCATCCTTGACCAGCTTCGTCCTTCCCGGTATCCAGCTCCATGGTCACCAGCCAGCGTCCATCCTGTCCCGGGAGAGGCACTACACACAGCAAACTTTCAGTAGGAAAAGAATGGACCCTCCCTTATGTGTCGTGAAAGTGTTTCATCCGAAGCAACCCGCAAGCAAAGTTGAATGTGCATTTCTGTGTTTAGGTTCTTTAAAACACAGCACTGCCCGTTCCACTTCTTACCGTGGCAGTACGACACGATCAGGTGGCAGTGCCTACTGATAGGCCACTCGCGTTCGACCTGTCAGCCACCGGCACCATGTCAGCCCCCTGCTTGGGGGTTGTTACGGATAACACACTTCACGACAAAATAGAGAGGCTCACGGAATTGAAAAACTTATCTTTTATTCCTTGGCGACGATTCTTACACCCTTATACAGAACACTAGCCCCTCGGGCGTGCTTAGTCGATCTTAACTATCTACAATTCGTGTTCGTATTCAGGGGTAGAACTTCCGGAGATTCTCGATGTTCCAGGCGTTGCCCTCCGGCCTGCCTTTCTCATCCTCCAGGTAAACAGCTCCGGGTCTCAGGGTATGTGTCACCCGATAAGGTCCTTCCCACTTGGACGACAGCTTGTTCAGGTTATCAAGCTTCTGCTTTCTGCGGAGAACCAGGTCTTCGGGCTCCAGTACCCGTGAGCGGATATGGCGATCATGGTAGCGACGGAGCCCTTGCTGATAACGAGCGGATCGCAGAGATGCTCGACACCGTACTTCTTCCAAGAGGTTGATGTCATCAATCCTCTTCTCAGCTTGAGCCTCTTCATCATAGGCAAGTACCCGGGGAGATCCATGTCTGAGCTCAGTTGGCAGGATGGCTTCGGCTCCATAGACAAGGAAGAAAGATGTTTCTCCAGTTGCTCTACTTGGCGTGGTTCTGAGGGACCACAAAACGCTTGGCAGATGCTCAATCCAATTCTTGCCCTTGTTCTCCAGCTTGTCAAAGGCCTTGGTCTTCAAACCTTTCAGGACCTCCGCATTGGTTCGCTCTACTTGCCTATTGCACCTTGGGTAGGACACTGAGGCAAAACACACCTTGATGCCCATCTCTTCACAGAAGTTGAGGAAAGGTCGGCTTGTGAACTGAGTGCCATTGTCCGTTATGATCCTGTTGGGTACTCCGAAGCGGTACACAATCCCTTCAATAAACTTGATGGCTGCCTGAGCTGTTTGTCTTGGGACTGGCATCACTTCCACCCACTTTGTGAACTTGTCGATGGCCACGAACAGGTACTCATGTCCCCCGACAGACTTCGGTATCTTCCCCACGATGTCCAGCCCCCAGACCGCGAATGGCCAGGAGATTGGAATTGATTGCAGAGCTTGCACTGGCTGATGTATGTTCTTCGCATAGTACTGGCAGGCTTCACAGGTCTTGACTAGCTGCTCGGCATCACTGAGGACTGTTGGCCAGTAGAACCCGTGATGAAAAACTTTTCCCGCCAGAGATCTTGACGCCACATGACTTGAACACGTGCCCTCGTGGATGTCCCTTAGCAATACTTGGCCTTGTTCTTGTGGGATGCAACGGAGCTTGACTCCATTGTCCCGCCGCCGGTAGAGCTCGCCGTCGATCATGACGTAGAGCTTGGCTTGGCGAGCCACCCGCTCGGCGTCGTGATCATCCTCCGGGAGGGTGTGCTCCATCATGTACTTGACGATGTCCCGAGCCCAAGGAGGGTGGGTTCCTTCCACCGGGAGCACCATCCGACGAAAAGAAAGCATAAATTCCTTTGCCAGAGAAGCTGCCGGGTCTTGAGCTTCTGGGCTGGCTACCCGTGTTGTCGATGTAGAAAGGTCGCCAGCCCCCGGCGCAGGTCTTGCCGCGGGCCTCTCGGGAGGAATCGAAGGTTGCCTAAGAACCTCGATGTAGATCCCGGGAGGTACTGGTTCTCGCCTGGATGCTAACTGCGATAGCTCATCAGCGGCCGTGATCTCTCCCCGTGGGATGTACACAGCCCGGAAGTTGTCGAAGCGCCGCTGCAGCTTCCAGACCTCCTCGACGTACAGTGCCATCTGAGGACACGCGTACTCTTTGTTCACTTGCTTGATGACCAGCTGAGAGTCACCCTTGACGACGATCTTGTTGATGCCGAGGACGATTGCAGCATGAAGCCCTGCAAGCAAGCCCTCGTACTCTGCCGTGTTGTTGGAGATGTTCCGTTGGTAGTGCATCTGGACGACGTACTTGAGCCGATCACCAGTTGGTGAAGTTAGAACAACCCCAGCACCTCCTTTTCCCCTGGTGTAGGAGCCGTCGAAGTGCATGGTCCCGGCGTTGGGATCTTCTTTCCCGGGGAGACAGGTTTCCTCTTCCGGGTCGTCGAGTGCCGTCTCGGTCCACTCGGCAGTGAAGTCCGCCAGCGCTTGGCTCTTGATGTTGTCCGTGTGCTCGAACTTGAGGCTTAAACCCTGAAGCTCCATGGCCCACCATGATATGCGTCCGGTGGCGAGTGGGTACTCCAACGGGCTTTTGAGTGGGAACTTGGATACCACCGTGATGGGATGGCTTTGGAAGTACGGCCTCATCTTGCGGGAGGCAATGAGGATTGCCAGCAGCAGCTTCTGCATCATGGGGTATCGCTCCCGGGCGTCGCGCAGCACTGCGCTGACGAAGTAGACCGGTCGCTGCACCTTGCGGGTCACCGAGTCCTGATTGGGCTCGGCTTCCTCCGCGTCGACGCCTTGGGGTGGGGACGAAGTAGCCCCCGGTAGAGTTCCGCTGGAGAGAAGCTCCCCGCGCTCCGCGCCATCTGGTAAGGTTGTGGTGACGTCGGGGTCGCTGGGCCCCTGGTCACCCGGCGGCCTTTTCTTGCATGGTTGCCCCAAGAGAGAGTCCCCGGGGCGCTTGCCCTTGGTCTTGCTTGACTTCTTCGGAGGAGCGTCACGCTCCACCACCAGTACAGCGCTGACCACCTGATTGGTGGCGGCGATGTACAGCAGCAGGGGCTCCTTTTCTTCTGGTGCCACGAGGATTGGCGGCGAGGTGAGGTAGCGCTTGATGGATTGTAGGGCCTCCTCGGCCTGGGGCGTCCACTCCACGAGACCTGACTTCTTGAGCAGCTTGAAGAACGGCAAAGCCCGCTCCCCAAGCCTTGAGATGAACCGCCCGACACTAGTAGGAAAACCCAATTCTATGGAAGCTTATTCTGTGGCGCACCTTATAGCCGTGCGCCACAGTAAGCTTCTGTGACGTACCAGCCATGGTGCGCCACAGAATAGCCTTATTCTGTGGCGCACGGCTATAAGGATGCGCCACAGAATAAGAGCGGGCCCCACACCAACGCACGGGTCTGCCACTTTTGACCTTATTCTGTGGCGCACTGTTCAGGTGCGCCACAGAATAGGTTTATTCTGTGGCGCATCCATGCAGGTGCGCCACAGAATAAGGTGCTCTGGCCCCACAAATAATTGGGGGAACTATTCTGTGGCGCACCTGACCCAGTGCGCCACAGAATAAGTTTATTCTGTGGCGCACCAGTTAGGGGTGCGCCACAGAATAACTGTACCAGATATTTTATAAGGCCATCTCCACCCACTTTCCCCTACCCATTTCTCATTTCCTCTTCTTCCTCCTCTCTTCCTCCTCTCCTCCCAACTCGTGGTGCTCCTCCTTCCCATCCATTTTTGACCATATATTTCTCCTTTTTTTTTAGTTAAACTTATTTTGGTTGATAGACTCCTCCATACATAGTCTCCTTTCTCCCATCTTCTATTTTGGATCAAATCTACAAGGTGAGAAAGGTTATTGTGCTTTGACCATCTTGTTGGAAATGTTTGGAGGTACCTTGAGAGACCCTTGAGATTGCCGGAACGTCGATTAACTTCCGTTCCGGCAACTTCGGGTACTCCATATGTCCCTTTTTTAGCAAAGGTCATGCCGGATTTTTTCGTGAAATTTGGCATGACTTTGCTAAAAATAGGACATGTGGGGTATTAATTGTGCTTGTGCTTCCGACCATCGTGTCGTTGAGATGCCGGACTGAGATGTGTTGTGTGTGTTTGTGTGTGCATGCATGTTGCGGCTCTAATTAAGTTATGTACTCTCGTTTCTTCTCTATGTATAGCGCGTAGTCAACCATGGTCATAATGATGAGCTCCAGTCAAATCAGAACATACAAGGACCAAGCGAAGGCGGACATGATTCGGTCCAACGGGAGGCAGATAAGATGTCCGTGTCGAAAATGCAAACATGAGAGGTGGATACACCCTGATTCTGGATTATTGGAGGAGCACCTGCTCAGGCACGGTTTCATGCCGGAACAAGCCAAACAAGATCATCGTCATGACGAAGGAGATGCCCGCGGCGGACAAGATGATGACGAAGGAGATGCCGGTGACGGACAAGATCATCATGATGACGAAGGAGATGCCGGCGGACATGATCATCATGACGAAGGAGACGAGCAGACCCCGCTAAGTTTGGGCTTGCAGGATGCTCATTTTCAAGAACTGCTTCTCAGTCAGACGAGCAACGACAGAGAGAAAGCCAAGCTAGCGCAAATGGGGATAGACGGGATCACTCCGTTGTATCCTGGGTGCCGGCCTCAGGATACGCGCTTGCAAGTAACGCTTAATGCTATGGAGATGAAGTCGGGAAACAGTTGGACCGACAAGAGCTTCAACCAGAACCTGAAATTCTGGCACGATATTCTCCCCGAGGGTAACACATTACCAACTACTATCGAGGAGGCCAAGAAAGTCCTGTGCCCTCTTGACCTACCGCACGAGAGATACCACGCCTGCATCAATGATTGCGTAATTTATCGGGGCGATTACGAGGACTTGACCAAATGTCCGGTGTGCGGTCACGGACGGTACAAGAGTGGAAAGAAGAAAAATCCTCGAAAAGTGGTATGGTACTTTCCTATCACTCCCCGTCTTCAGCGGTGGTTCGTGGATCCTAAGGAAGCAAAGCTCATGCAATGGCACGCGGAAAGGGAGAAGCCCGCAGAAGATCCGGAGAAGGGCACCATCCTGACACACCCTGCAGACGCTACAATTGGCAAGCATTGGACATCGCCTTCGAAGATTTTGGGCGCGACGCAAGGAACGTCAGGCTGGGTATGTGCACAGATGGAATGAATCCGTTCTTCAATGGCACACATAGCACCTGGCCCGTGTTTGTATGGCCTTACAACCTTCCCCCGTGGCTGTGCACGAAGTCAAAGTACATACACATGAGTATGCTTATTCAGGGTCCGAAACAACCAGGTGTCGACATACATCTGTATTTCGAGCTGTTGAAAGAGGAGTTAGAAACGTTATGGAAGACGCCTGTCCGTACGTGGGACGCCTACACTAAAGAATATTTCAATATGAGCGCCGCGTTGCTCACGACGGTGCAGGACTATCCTGGAATGTCGTCTGTATCGGCCCAGGTGGGCCACGGATTCTGTGGATGTATCAGGTGCATGGATGAGACCCCGCATATCCAGCTACCAAGAATACAAGGGTCTTCGAAAACCGTGTACCCAGGGGCTCGAAGGTGGCTTCGCATGGACCACCCGTGGAGAAAACGCGGGGATTTGTTCGATGGTCAAGAAGAAAGAGAAACAAAACCGATCCCGAGGACCGGCATAGAAATTGATGAGCTTTTGACAAATTGGGAGGAGTGCCCTGCGCCGGGAAAGAAGCGACCGAGGGTAAAACCGCTGCTGGGTGTATGGAAAGCGAGGTGTGCTTTCCATGACTTGGAGTACTGGAAGGTCCTCCACACGCCCCATAGCCTCGATGTAATGCACATTACGAAGAATGTTACCGAGGCTGTTCTTGGCACTCTTTCAAACATGCCGGAAAAGACCAAGGATGGGAAGAAAGCACGATACGATCTGAAATGGCTTGGCATCAAGAAAGATATTCACGGCCCCGATAGTGATGATGATGATGATAATGATGACCAGACGGAAGGGACTCAAGGTCGCCGCAAAAGGAGGAAGAAGAGCGCGGTTGTGCTTCCACCTACCTGCTTCACTATGAGTCCGGAGGAGCTCAAGCAGTTCTACAAGTGCCTCTTAGGAGTCAAATTTCCTTACGGTTACGCGGGGAAGACAAGCAGATATCTGGACGAAACAAAGAAGAGGTTCAGCGGGATGAAGTCTCACGATTGTCATGTGCTTATGACGCAGATAATTCCCGTTGCGATCCGAGGGATAATGGACGAGCACGTCCGTGATACGCTGTCTGCACTTTGCAACTTTTTTGACGTCATCAACCGTAAGTCGATCGGCGTGAGGCAGCTCCAGAAGATACAGGATGAGATCGTGGGGATACTATGCGAGCTCGAGATTTACTTCCCGCCCGCGTTCTTTGACATCTGCGTGCATCTCCTTCTCCACGTCGTTGATGACATACTGAAGCTCGGTCCGACGTTCCTGCACTACATGATGCCGTTCGAAAGGCAGAACGGTGTCATCAAAGGATTCGTTCGCAACAGGGCCCGTCCAGACGCAAGCATGGCCAAGGGCTTTCTGACCAAAGAGTGCATCACCTTCTGCCAGAGTTATCTAAGCACCGAGAACGAGGATGTTGGTCTGGCCACCAGGCCGCACGTCGGCAGGCTCGCTGGTTTGGTCACCGCGAGGGCTACCGCTCACTCCCTGTCGACATTGTTGGTCGACACGTCGACTTCGACAGGGCTCACCGGGTCGCGCTACAACACTTACAATTGATCGAACCTTGGGTGAAGAGCACAAAAGCTAATCGAGAAGAATACATCGACCTGGGCCGGCCGAGGAAGAACGGAGACGTAACCAGAGAGCACAACTCCAGCTTCACGAGTTGGTTCAAGAAAAGGCAACTGCTTGAAGCACAGCGCAAAAGCCATACGGAAGATGAAAAAGTCATATTCTCCTATCACAGGGCCCCGGCACAACGTAAGACCTATCAGTCGTACGACATCAGCGGTTTCAGATTCTGCACCGAGGAAAAGGACAGGAGTAGCGAATATCAAAACTCAGGAGTAACTATGCTATCCTACGCCGATGACGAGGCTACCGTCAAACAAAGATACTTCGGAAGGATAGAGGAGATATGGGAGCTCAACTACTGTGGAGAGTCGGTGCCAATGTTCCGTGTGAGATGGGCCAAGAACGTCGAAAAAGAAGGCCGGTATTTCACCACCATGGTTATACCCGAAGCCAACTCGAAGAAAGCCTCCGCGAAAAATGAGCCATGGGTACTCGCTAGCCAAGTCGATCAATGCTTCTTCATTACCGACCCGTCAAAGCCTAACCGTGTTGTCGTGAGGAGGGGCAAGAGGAGCATCATCGGAATGGAAGGAGACGCCAATGAGGAGGACCTGGACGGCGATCCGAAGATCGAGGAGGAATTCGACAACTACTTCGACATGCCTACTACTAATTCTAAAGAAAAAAGGAAGACCTCCCTACCTACCAAAGGTTGTCCGTTCACGCGAAGAAGTCTCAAGGTGACCGGCCTAAGCTATTCAACCGCCAAGAAGGGAAAGAAGAAATGCTAGTTTGGAACCGGCCGGGACGAAGATCGAAAACTTTTTTGTGTATTATATATAATTTGTTTTGTATGAGAGACAAGCATATGGTCTATGTAATTTGATATATATGGCACAGTTTCAATATTTGTATTAACTGTTTTTTATTAACATGTGTGTAAAAACAGAAAATTTAAATAAAAAAACCAACTATTAACTGTTTTTTTATTAACATGTGTGTAAAAACAGAAAATTTAAATAAAAAACAACTATTAACTGTTTTTTTATTAACATGTGTGTAAAAACAGAAAATTTAAATAAAAAACAAACTATTAACTGTTTTTTTATTAACATGTGTGTAAAAACAGAAAATTTAAATAAAAAAACCAACTATTCTGTGGCGCACCCCTTATCGGGTGCGCCACAGAATAAGCTAATTCTGTGGCGCACTGCTAGGGGGATGCGCCACAGAATAAGGTACCTTATCCAAAAACCGGTGCCGCCGTTTTCTTCTTCGTTCTCATTCTTCTTTCTTCGATCTCTTCTTCCTCTCCCCATAACCCACGCCGCCGCCGTTCACCCTCGCTGGCGCCGCCTCCCTCGTCCGTGCCGGCGCCGCCTCCCTCGTCCGCGACCCCGCCGCCTCCCTCGTCCGTGACCCCGCCGCCTCCCTCGTCCGCGACCTCGCCGCCTCCCTCGTCCGCGACCCCGCCGCCTCCCTCGTCCGCGACCCCGCCGGACTTCGACCCCGAGCCGCACGGGTTCCTGCCGCGCCTCGCGGGCAGCGGCGAGGCGCGGGCGTGGGCGCTGGAGGTGCACGCGCTCTGGAAGGACCTGACGCGGCGCGTGTCCCCGGCCGTGGCCGCGTGGCCCGACGCGCACACGCTGCTCCTGCTGCCGGGCAGGGTCGTCGTGCCGGGCGCCAGGTTCCGGGAGGTCTACTACTGGGACTCCTACTGGGTCGTCAGGTCCGTACTACTCCACCTCTTCTTCTTCTTCCTTGCGTGTACACGTCGATCTCCGCCGGCCGGCCCGGGCCCTCCATTATTGGTCGCTAGCAGCTTAGTACTTCCTCGTCACGACACGAACGTCGGAAAGCTATGGTAGTTTCACGTGCTCTTCCGCTAGCCAGGTAGTCGTCTCGTGCATAGGCATGCTCGTTTGACTCGATCGGCCTTGCGTGGTGGAACTCTCCATTTGGCCAGACTTGCCATTTTCCTAACATGTTCTATTAAATCTTGAATGTTCATGCTACAACTACATGCACTTGGGCGAGCCAAAGGCGTGCCGCCATTCTCGCCCATCCATTACTGGGTCTATGAACAAAGTTTGTTGTAGTAGACATTGTTGGAGTAAACATACAAATTGTTGTTTTGCTAAGACCTTAAAGGGCCAACGCACTAGAGCATAACCGTGGCCAATGATGAGAACGTAAATGGGAAAATAAAACCAACAAAAAATATAGGTGGTGCCCTCCTATATTTTGCGGATGTTCTTGTGATGTTGTTGACCGGGGATGCATGTGTTGTTGTGATGTTGTTGGCCGGGAATGCCGGCCAACATGATTTGTGAAATGTTTGCAGGTACCCCGAGAGGCCCTTGAGATTGCGGAACGTCGATTAACTTCCGTTCCGGCAATTTCGGGTACTCCATATGTCCCTTTTTTAGCAAAGGTCATGCCGGATTTTTTCGTGAAATTTGGCATGACTTTGCTAAAAATAGGACATATGGGGTATTGTGCTTGTGCTCCGACCATCGTGTCGTTGAGATGCCGGCCGGAGGTGCCGGCCGTAGATGTGTTTTTTTTTGTTGGAAATGCTTGCAGGTACCCCGAGAGGCCCTTGAGATTGCCGGAACGTCGATTAACTTCCGTTCCGGCAATTTCGGGTACTCCATATGTCCCTTTTTTAGCAAAGGTCATGCCGGATTTTTTCGTGAAATTTGGCATGACTTTGCTAAAAATAGGACATATGGGGTATTGCGACTAGTGCATGGGCCGAGGGTATCTTAGTACTTATTAGTTAGGTGATTTTTTATCTTAAATTTGTTATACTAACTTTTTGCCTCTTTTTAATGCAGTGCAAACATGGCCGACAATGACGAGGCTGGGGTTTCTGGAACAAGGGGCGAGGAACCGATGGAGCAAAATATTATGATTCCGAGTTTCATCTCAGAGGCGGTGACAAAGACGTTCATGTCGCTCTTTACAACTATATGTGAGTCTGTCAGGGTTTGGACTGAGGGAGGGAAAAAAGGGCCTGCCCCAGTGATCAGCTTCGGCTCCAGACAGTACCCAATACTGCCTCCAGAAGATACAGCAGATACAGCAGAGAAGAAGAAGAAGCACAGGAAGAGGAGTAAGCCAGCTCCGAAGACGAAACGTAGCACCCCGGGGTATGTCCGGAGTGATCCCATGATACCACCCCGTGCGGGTGACTTGTCGTCCCGGTTGCATGAAGCTGGTCAACCGATACTGCCTTCGGAGCTGCTCCACCTCGCAGATGGATGCATGGCCCCTTTGCAACTTGCTATCTTGAAGCTAGAGGACAACCTTCTTAAAGACGAGAATCCAAACTACCCGGTGTTCACTGTCAAGGTGCCAGACTTTGTTGACTTCGTTGATGAATCTCCAGCGGATCTGTTCTTCATATCGTGCGAGGACGTCTTCAACTTGTTTCACTTTAAACGGCTGGACTATAACTTGGTCCGCCTATACGCGCTCAGCCAGGCGATGATGATCAGGAGAGAACAAACCCCGTACGTCAAGGTAGTGGATCCCTACTACATGCGGGACAGCCAGCTGGAGGAAGGATCACCGACACGGGCCAGGGCCACGGAGTACCTCCAGAGAATCATGCTGAACATGAGCACAAAGACCAGCCTTCTTCTGCCTTTCTTTTTCAAGTAAGTCCGCATCTAGTCGCCGCTGTCGTATCTTATGCTTTCTTATAGATTTCTTCTGTTGTGTTGATCCTTTCCAATAT
This sequence comes from Poa pratensis, assembly GCA_947311845.1. Taxonomy (NCBI): domain Eukaryota; kingdom Viridiplantae; phylum Streptophyta; class Magnoliopsida; order Poales; family Poaceae; genus Poa; species Poa pratensis. The sequence goes on from CAMZMU010000090.1 coordinate 6,729,950, forward strand.
TCCATTTCAATTGTGTTGAGCAGTGACAAGTACTCAGTACTCATCGCCGTGCACCCGAAGTGGTCAACTGCCACATATTTAGACTCAGGGACGACGCCGAAAGACTACACTAGAATTAAGGGTGTTCTCAATGAGGCTCTCGAGGGCTACGCCAAAAACGGAGGTTCCTTCGAGAAGAAAGGGAAACATGTAATTGACAACACACACAAGTTTCACCATGGGACTGGGTTTCATTGCCTCAAGCAAAAGTCTGGCAACGTGGATGCCTTCTACGTCCTCTTACACATGAAATCGTATGTCCGGGATGCAGTGATAACGAATTTGCCATATCGTCTCCAAGAATGGGCCACATATGATGAGGATCTCACCGATGATGACCTTAGAGCAGACTTCCATCGCATCCAGTTACAGTTATCGAAAATCATCCTGGAAGATGTCAAGACAGCAGGGGGGTCCTTACACAACGCCAGAGGTAGAAACCTTGCTTCTTTCTTTTCTATATTAGATGAATAAATCATACTCTAGTTATATCATGCATTAATCAAATATATATCCCAACCGATTTTCAGCATTGTCTAAGTGGGATCAAGAACGCCTAGATAAGCAGAATGACAGGAGGACGTGGATGACGAAAGACGGCATTTATCCGTTTCCGGAGCGAATCAGGAAGAAGGATCCATCATACGGGTTTTTCTCTATTTGATCTTTTTGTGGTAAGTTGATATGCACGAGAAGACACATCTCGTGCATCCTACTTGGCTCACTTACCCCGTCCCTGTAACCTATGTGTGCCACTTCTAAGTATGAGGCATTAATTTTTTTCAATCTTGTTTTGTCTTTGACTAAATCTAGTCTTTTGAATCTTATTTTAATTATGTTCCAATTCATTCTTGTTTATAGTTTTGTATCCTCTAGAATGTCGATGATTAAAACGTTGTGACACTATATATGTGATTCAGGGGCGACGTGAGTGAAACCTGTGTGCCTTCTACTTGGTTCCACAAGGTTATCAGGATTCCTTGTGTGTTCTCGATAATATTCTACGTATATATGAGGCATTAACTTTTTTTAATCTTGTTTTGTCTTTGGCTACCTCTAGTTTTTCAGACGATGCGATATACTTTTAGTTATGTTACTTTAATTACCTAGCTCTAGTCTTATTTATAGTTTTGTATTCTCTTTAATCAGAATTCTTGCTTTTATTTGACTAACACTTTCATCTTTGTCTTGTGTACAGATAGATGACGAAGTGGTACGCGGAGACAAACTCAAGGGCCTCTCGGAAAACCGTTCCCGGCGCCGCTCCGCTCGTAGCGCTCGCGAAGAAGGCTACATGAGATCGTCGTGTTCCCGCTATTGCTCACCGTCAACGCCGAGATGTAATCTATTCGATCCTAGTGTAGGCGGTGAACACTTCATTTTGTAACGTGGGCAACGATTCGATGAACTTTTGTATATCTCAACAATTGTGTAAAACTTCCGCACTTTTGTATCAACTTGTGATGACATATATTAGTAATGTGTTTGTTTTGATATATCTGTGAAAATATATCTCTGTTTCTGTTATATCTGTGTAAATATCAAATATACATGTATTCTGGTATTATACTGGTATTTGTATGAATATACGGTACAGTACTGCGCAGTAATTCTGTGGCGCACCCAGGACTATTCTGTGGCGCACCCTATTCTGTGGTGCATGGTTACACGGGTGCGCCACAGAATTATTCTGTGGCGCACCAGGCTCGGTGCGCCACAGAATAGCCGCTATTCTGTGGCGCATGGGTGGTGCGCCACAGAATAGCTTATTTAGTGGCGACTATTCTGTGGCGCACCACCAATGCGCCACAGAATAGCAAAATGGTGCGCCACAGAATAGCTTTTCTGTACTAGTGCGAGCGCAGTGATGCACCCGTTGAGGCGCTAGACGTCCTTGACCCGCCGGGGCGCCTCCATGCGCTCGATCGCCTTGATCTTGTCTGGATTCACCTCGATCCCTCGGTGAGAGACCAGGAAACCCATCAGCTTGCCGGAGGGTACCCGAATACGCACTTGTCGGGGTTGAGCTTGAAGTTGACCCGGCGCAGGTTCTCGAAGGTCTCGTGCATGTCTTGGATGAGGGAGTCCTTGTACCGGGTCTTAACCACGATGTCGTCGATGTACGCTTCAATGTTGCGGCCCAACTGTGACCCGAGACACGCTTGCATCGCGCGCTGGAAGGTAGCGCCGGCATTCCGGAGGCCAAAAGGCATCCGGGTGTAGCAGTAGCAGCCTTTGGGAGTGATGAAGGCTGTCTTCTCTTGATCTTCGAGCGCCATCATGATCTGGTGGTACCCGGAGAAGGCGTCCAAGAAGCACAGTAGCTCACACCCGGCCGTGGAATCCACGATCATGTCGATCTGCGGCAGGGGGAAAGGGTCCTTGGGACAGGCCTTATTCAGGTCTGTGAAGTCGATGCAGAGTCTCCATTTGAAGGTCATGGGCTTCGGTACCACCACGGGGTTGGCCACCCAGGTTGGGTGAGGAACCGACCGGATGACACCAGCTTCTATCAGTTTGTCCACCTCAGCGATGATGAACTCCAGCTTTTCCTTGCTTTGGTTCCGGAGAACCTGCTTCACGGGGCGAGCCCCTGGAGTAACCGCCAGTTTGTGCTCGATCACCTCCCTTGGAACACCGGGCAAACCCGATGCCTCCCATGCGAAGACATCAGAGTTTTCCCGAAGGAAGGCGACGAGCGCGCTTTCCTATTTGTCGGTGAGGCGGGCACCGATGGTGATGGAGCGGACGCCGTCACTGGTCAGTGCCACCTTCTTGGTCAGCTGCGGGTCGCCACAGAATGGCGCCTTCTTGGAGGGAGTAGATGTGGAGCCCCCAGGGTGCCTTCGCCCCGGAGAAAGCACCATCATCATCCTCCTATACGCTTGGAGGGACGTCCGCCATGGTCGCCACCGTCTGGTTCAACTGCTGAACATAGTAGATGGCGTCGTCGACGTCGGCCTTGATCTTGATGACGCCCCACGGCGCCAGGATCTTCAGCATGTTGTAGGCGAAGTGGGAGACGGCCATGAACTTGGCCAGGGCAGGCCTGCCAAGTATGCCGTTGTACGGGAGCGGAGTGTCTGCGATGTCGAAGACGATGTCCTCTGTGCGGAAGTTCTTCTGGGTCACCAAAGGTGACTGGGAGTGTGATCTTCCAGAGAGGTCGAGTGACACTTCCGTTCACGGCTTGGAACACGCCGGTGTCTTGCAGGCGGGACTGCAGGATCTGAAGGATGGCCAGGACCTTTGCTGTCAGTAGGTTGAGGCTGGAACCTCCGTCGACCAGCATCTTGGTGACCTTGTAGTTGTGGATGATGGGTGACACGATCAGCGGCAGGGTCCCGACCCCGGCAGTGTTGACCGGGTGGTCTTCTGGGTCAAAGGTGATAACTTGGCTGGACCAGTCCAGGGGCCTAGACGGAGCAGAGGCGACCGCGTTCAGCTCCCGGACGAGCCTCTTGCAGGCGCCGTTGGAGGGAGGCAGAGAATATCCTCCGTGGATGCACCCGATGACCCCGGTGACCTCTTGATACGTCCCGCCATTGCCTCCTTGAGGAGCCGGAGCTTCCCCATTGCCGTTGTGCGCGGCTTCTGGATTGTTGTAGCCGCGACCGCCTTGACCGCCGCGCCCTCCTCCGCGGCCTCCGCGGCCACCGCCTCGGTTCCATCCACGGCCGCCCCCGCCTTGGCGACCCGTAGGACAGTCACGAGCGATGTGCCCGGCAGTGCCGCAGTTGTAGCAGCCATCTTGACTAATCCCGTCAGCTCGACGCTGCTCCCGGATGGCGAGGTTCTTGAGCGTGCGGTAGTCCTTGAGCAGGTGGTTGCCTTCTGGATGAAGGTGACACCAGGGGTCACCTCCGCCTTCCTCCTCGGAAGTCGGCGCGTGCTTGGCCTTCTTCGGAAGAGGCTCAGTGATGAAGATTCGCTTGTCGGGTCCAGGGTCCCGCTTCTTGTTCTTGGACGGAGCGGCCTTGTCCTCGGGTTCATCTTCCCCGGGGATCTTGACTCCTTCTTCAGCTCGAGCGCACCGATCTGCAAGCTCCTAGAGCTTACGAGCAGACTCGACGCGGTGGATGCTCAGCTTCTCGCGCATCTTGGGGTTGCGGACGTTGGCGTGGAAGGACTGGATCACCATCTCTTCCTTGATGCATGGGATGGTGTTCATCTTCTGGGTGAAGCGCTGAATGAACTTGCGAAGGGATTCACGCGGAAGCTGCTTGAAGTCGTGGAGGTCACTGGGAGCTCCCGGGCGCTTGTACCCGCCTTGGAAAGCCCCCAGGAACTGTTTCTTCAGCGCCCGCCAGGATCGGAGGAGCCTTCGGGAAGATTGAGAAGCCAGGTTTGGGCATCCCCTTTCAGGGCCAAAGGGAACCAGTTGGCCATCATGACTTCGTCGGCCCCGGCGACCGTCGCAGCAAGAGAGTAGATCTGCAGAAAGTCCCGGGGGTTCGTGGTGCCGTCGTAGCGGAGCACGTCGATCTTGAATTTCTTGGTCCAGTCGAAGTGGCGGAACTCAGGGGCCAGGGCGACACAGCCCTCTACGAGGTAGATGTCGAGGTCCGTCCGACGATGATGCTCCCGGCGACGCTCGATGCGGGTGCGCATATCCTCGTCCTGACGGCTGTTGAGCTCGTCACGAAGATCTGGGTTGCGCGAAGTAGATGACCCGACAGAGATGGTTGGGCCATCGGTGGTGCGGTGGGAGCAGGTGCCGCCTTGGCTTGACGTTCACCGCGAGGCTGACCTTGCGGTTCACGTGTCTTGTCTTGCGCTGCTTCGGGATCGTCGGCGGTAGGGGCTTGAGTGGGTTCAACCCACGGACCACCATCGGCGAGGTCGAGAAGCCTCTCCACTCGAGTCCTCCATTCTTGGTAGATCTTGGGATCACCGTTGGTTGGAGGGAACTGCATCAAGGCCTTGGCAGCAACCAGTGCATCATGGCGAGCTTGTGCGTCCGCAGGTGGAGGTGCGGAGGACTTGCTCTTGGATGCTTGTGGACCTTCGCTGGGGCGGGCGCTGCGACCCTCTCTCCCAGCAGTAGGGTCCTTGCTGGCGCCGTTGCAGACGCTCTTTTCCCCTGACCGAGGGGGAGGAGGGACGGTGGTGCCTTTAGGAGCCGCCGTTCCTTCAGGGCCGCCGTTCTTGTTGAGGCCGTCCACCTCGTCCGGTGCCGCCCGCCCCGAAGGAGGCGGGGATGGAGAAGCGGCCCTCCGCGCGGCAGCAGCGCGACGGTCGGAGGAAGCTTGAGTGCGCGAAGGAGAGACGGGCTTGGATGCCGCAGGGTCTGCCCTCCTCTTCGGCGCCATGCTTGACGAAGAGCTTGCCGAAGAACTTGATGAAGAAGAAACCAGCGCTTGCGCCCCCTACCTGGCGCGCCAGATGTCGTGTCTCGATGCACGGACACCAGGAGTAGAGGATACCCCCTTTTAGGTTCGGCACGGGGCGCGAAGGAGGCTGAGGATCGTCTTCGTGTGCGGAGTCGGGATCAAGCTCTCCTCTCCACGATCAAGGCATGCAACCAAAGGGACACAAGGAGCTACCCAGGTTCAGGCCGCCCGGAGGCTAAAAGCCCTACTCCTGCATGTCTGGATTGATAGGTTATTCATAGCGTGGCTTACAAAGGATCCCCTTGGGTGAGGTACCCGGAAGGGTTTTGGCTGGAGGTAGAAGAAGGACAGATCCTGACCCGGAGGAGATCACCTTCCTCTCTACCTTGGCAGCCCTAGTCTAGTCTTGCTATGGTTCAGCTGGTGCTTCGTCTAAACTTGTTCCCCTCTCCTCCGTGCCTTGGTCCTCCTTTTATAGGCCAAGGGGTTGCCACAGGGCACGTGAGGGGCATGAGGGGCCTTCGGGGTGAAGGACCCTCCTGGATGGTTTAGGAGGAGACGTGGCTTCTCCTCCGCTTTGCGCTTCCCGTGAAGGTTAGGTGAGAGCGTCCGCCCTGAGGCGAACAGTGGCTGACACCACCACGAGCTGTGCTCCCTGCCCGCGCCTTCTACGCCTTGCTTCCCAAGTCTTCTGGCCTGAGGTGGAGAGCTTATCCACAAGGGTGCGGGGAGGCACCCGAGGGGGAGCCCAGCCTCCTGCCGGGAGCTCGGACCCTCGGGCTCTTCCGTGTCTTCTGGCTTGATTCGGGGACCCGATAGGCCCCCAGGACCGGAGCCCTTAGTCGGCGTGAGTCTTGCTTGGCCCCCGCGGGGCCAAAGGATGAACCCGCGGGGATGACTTGGATCTTGGCCTTGTCCATCTTCAGCTTGGGCCCACAGGGAGTGGACCCACTTTGGCAGCACTAGGGGAACCCCATGTTCCACTGCTGCGACACCACCTTTGGGATAGCATCCGCAAAATCCCTCCAGTATTAAGTTGCAAGCAACAGACAATTGCATTAAGTATGGTGCATAATGTAAACAACACTAAAATCCTTAGACAAAGCATCATTGTTTTACCCCTAGTAGCAACAGCACATCCACAATCTTAGAACTTTCTGTCACTATCCCAGATTAAATGGAGGCATGAACCTACTATCTAGCATAAATACTCCCTCTTGGAGATACAAGCAACTATTTGATCAAGGCAATCACAAGTACCGGAGAGCATGCAAGATCACAAATGACATAGACATGATAAATTAATAATCACCATAACATAGTACTTCTCTATTCATCGGATCCCAGCAAACACAACATGTAGCATTACAATAAGATGATCTTGATCATGATAGGCAGCTCACAAGATCTAAACATGATGGCACAAGAGGAGAAGACAACCATCTAGCTACTGCATGGACCCGTAGTCCAAGGATGAACTACTCACGCATCAGCCCGGAGGCGGGCATGGTGATGAAGAGCCCTCCGGTGATGATCTCCCTCTCCGGCAGGGTGCCGGGAGGAGCTTCAGAACCCTCCCGAACTAGGGTTGACGACGGCGGCGGCGATGGAATTTTCTGTGGATGGAGGCTCGGGTACTTAGGGTTCTCGTATCGGGGGATTAAATAGGCGAAAGGGCGGCGGCAGAGGAGCTCCGAGGGGCCCACACCACCAGGTGGCGCGCCAGCCAGGGGGGTCCGGGCCACCCTATGGTGCGGCTCCCTCGTGGCTCGTCTCCGTCTCCCCTTTGGACTCCGTGTGCGTGACAAAATTCTAAGGTCACTGCTTTTCGTCCCGTCCAATTCCGAGAATATTTCCTTAAGTACTTTTCTGAAACGGAAAAACAGCAGAAAACAGGAACTGGCACTGTGGCATCTTGTCAATAGGTTAGTTCCATAAAATGCATAAAAATGATATAATGTGTGAATAAAACATGTAGCAATTGGTATAATAAAGGCATAGATCATAAGAAATTATAGATACATTGGAGACGTATCAGCATCCCCAAGCTTAGTTCTACTCGTCCTCGAGTAGGTAAAACGATAACAAATAATTTCTTAGGAGACATGCCATCAAAAAGGTCTATAACTTTTCACAAATAGTACTTTCAAGACTAGCATCAAAAAGGTTCAGCACAAGAGTTAACTCATAAGGCAATAATTTCTTAGCAAAAGAATTGAAGCAACACAAAGGAAGATTTAAGTTTCAGCAATGCTTTCAACTTTCAACTTGTATATCTCATGGATAATTGTCAACACAAAGTAATATAATAAGTGCGATAAGTAAGCATGTAAAAATTGTTGCACTCAAAGTTAACACAAGTGTTTGCTTCTAAGATAGAAAGGAATAGGTAAACTGACTCAACAATAAAGTAAAAGATAGGCCCTTCGCAGAGGGAAGCAGGGATTAATCATGTGCTAGAGCTTTTTGTCTTTATGAAACAGAAGTAAAATGATTTTGAGCCATGCATGCTTTCGTCAACGACTTCACAACAGAGAAACTATCTAGTCCCTCATGACAAGAAAGGTTTTTTAGACTTGTGAGAGCAGCTGGTTCTTTGAAGAGCGAGTACGCTCGTCTTTCTCCTTGGTTTCACCACTGTCCAATGTTTGGGCTGATTTCTCAGTTTTGCATTGCGCAGAGGAGAATTGTGAGTTGTATTTATATTTTTTGCTTAAGCTACTCTCGGGTTGATTCAAGTGAAGACGTAATCCATCAACACCGGGTGAAAAAGGGGGAAATGACCCTGCTCGTCACAAGTTATATCTAGCTCTCTACTGCTCCCTCACGAGCTTAAAAACAGAGGCACAAAAAGAAGTATTTTGAATGTTTAAAGGTAGCACATGACAAATTTACTTGGAATGGTAGGAAATACCATGCATAGGTAGGTATGGTGGACACAAATGGCAAGGATTTTGGCTTTGGGGATTTGGAAGCACAAGCGAACCATACGCTTAGTACAAATTTTTGGGCTAGCAAAGTTGTTTGAAGCAAACACAAGGTATAAATTTGAAACAGCAAGACTTACATGAAAACATAAAGCAAGCATTATAAAAACTCTATACTGTCTTCCTTGTTGCTCAAACACTTTTACTAGAAAATATCTAGACCTTAGAGATAGCAAATCATGCAAACTAAATCTCAGCAGCTCTACAGTAGTTCTTCATTACTAGGCTTTTAACCACATGATGCAAGAGCTTAAACATGAAGTACTTGAGAGCTCAAAACAATTGCCAAACATCAAATTAATCAAGACAATGATCTATAGATGTGCCCTTTTAATATACCATCTACCACATGCATAGCATTTTCTATAACCAAGCATCAACCAAACAACTAAAACAACTCTCCAACAAATATAAGTGAAGCACAAGAGAGTTTAACACATCAACTAGCAGCTCTTAAACAAGATAAATTCTAAAAGCAAGAGCTTACTAGAAAACAGACAGTAGCTAAGAATACTCAAACAAATATAAGTGAAGAACATGAGTATTCATATGAAAAAGCGGAGCGTGTCTCTCTCCCACACAAGAATGCTCGAATCCAATTTATTGAGAAAACAAAATACATAAATAAAAGCAAACAGATGCTCCAAGCAAAATACATAAGATGTGGAAGAATAAAAATATAGTATCACTAGAGATGACCTGATAATTTGTTGATGAAGAAGGGGATGCCTTGGGCATCCCCAAGCTTAGATGCTTGAGTCTTCTTGAATTTTCTGGGGTGACCCATGGGGGCATCCCCAAGCTTAGGCTTTTCACTCTTCTTGATCTCATCATATCATCCCTCTTGCTACTTGAAAACTTCCGCCACAACAAACTCAGAGTAATTCTCATTAGAGGGTTAGTGCATAATCAAAAATTCACATATTCTACTGTGACACAATCATAACCAATACTTTTAAACATTTGCTACAGCTACTGATGTTTAAAGGAGCAAAGAAATCAAATCAAACATAGTAAAAGAGGCAATGCAAAATAAAAGGCAGAATCTGTCAAAAACAGAACAGTCTGTAAAGACGAATTTTTTCGAGGCACTAGAGTTGCTCAAATCGAAAATCACCGAACTAGAGAAAGTTGCATACATATATGAGGATTAAGCACAAAAAATTTCAGAGTGTTTCTCTGTTTCTGGAATATTTGACGAATTTAATGGTGACAGACAGAAATCTGTTTCCTGTGCAGAAATCCAAATCTAGCATAAACCTTCTACTAGAGACTTTACTTGGTACAACATTGCAAGAAAATAAAGATACAAAGAAGTTGCTACAAAAGTAAACAATCTTCTTGACTCAAATAAAAATAAAGATACTGAAAATAAAATGATGGGTTGTCTCCCATAAGCGCTTTTCTTTAACGCCTTTCAGCTAGGCGCAGAAAGTGAACATCAAGTGTTTCCAATAAATGAAGCATCTCTTTTCTCCAAAACAATACCAGCAAATTTTTCATAAAGGCATTGAATATTACCGATATAGGGCTGAGAATCACCCTTCTTCTTTGGTTCACTACTCTCATCAAATAAATTTTGAGGAACAATCCAACAAAAATTGTCTTCCAAAGCATCAGCTATACCCAGGAGCTTGAATGGTGTAGCAATGCCAACATTCTCCTCATTTTTAATTTTGCCAGTATATTTCCTTAACTCTTCATGCCTAACATCCAAAGAGTAATTAATGTTAGGATATGAACCAAGACATCCATAACGAGTAAATATCTCTCTGGCTTCTTTAACAATATCATCAAATTCATGGAGAAGAGTGTTAAGAACAAAATCTCTTTCTTCTCCTCTCTCCATGCTTTCAAGTTTAAAAAACATATGCTGTAATATGGGATTTAAATTAACAAACCTATTCTCAAGACGAGCTACCAAACAAGATATAGCAGAATCATAACTATCAGTTAGCTCATGAGTATGGAGTTTGCTAATGAAAGTGAGGAATATTTCAATGTTATCTCTCCCAACAACATCCCCACTTCCTATCTCAACTTCTTTCATATAAAATTTAGGAGGAAACATGGCTACTAAAATAAAAGGTAAAACTAAACAGAGCTGCAATAAAGACTACACTATTTTTTTGTGTTTTTGATATAAGAAAGCAACAAGATAAATTCTACGCTAATTTTTTTTTGTGTTTTTGATATAAGGAAGCAAATAGTAAAATTAATAAGCAAGACAAAAACAAAGTAAAGAGATTGGAAGTGAGAGACTCCCCTTTGTAGAAGCTTCTCCACTCCCCGGCAACGGCGCCAGAAAAAGTGTTGATGGCGGAGTTGACAGGGGAGAGTCTTCTTATGTATCCTTAGTGCGTTCCCCGGCAACGGTGCCAGAAAAAGTGCTTGATGAGTGTGAAAGGAGTTACTCAGACACACTTCATTGGGTACCCCAAGAGGAAGGTGTGATGAGCACAGCAGCAAGTTTTCCCTCAGTAAGAAACCAAGGTTTATCGAACCAGTAGGAGTAGAGAGCGCTTCACAAGGTTATCAGCGGCGCAACTGACGTGGAACCTACACAACACAATCAAAATACTTTGCCCCAACGATACAGTGAGGTTGTCAATCTCACCGGCTTGCTGAATACAAAGGATTAAATGTATAGTGTGGAAGAAAAGGCTTGTTTGCAGTGAATTAAAGAAAGCAGTAAAAGCAGTTGGTTGTATTTCAGATGTAAAGAATGGACCGGGATCCACAGTTCACTAGTGGTGTCCTCTCCATAAATAATATACTACTCATGTTGGGTAAACAAATTACAGCTGGGCAGTTGACAAATAAAGAAAGCATATCATTGCATAATACAAGTCAAGATGATCACTATGAGATTCATTTGGGCATTACGACAAAATACATAGATCGCTATCCAGCATGCATCTGTGCCTAAATAGTCCACCTTTGGGATAGCATCCGCAAAATCCCTCCAGTATAAAGTTGCAAGCAACAGACAATTGCATTAAGTATGGTGCATAATGTAAACAACACTAATATCCTTAGACAAAGCATCACTGTTTTACCCCTAGTAGCAATAGCACATCCACAATCTTAGAACTTTCTGTCACTATCCCAGATTAAATGGAGGCATGAACCTAATATCTAGCATAAATACTCCCTCTTGGAAATACAAGCAACTACTTGATCAAGGCAATCACAAGTACCGGAGAGCATGCAAGATCACAAATGACATAGACATGATAAATTAATAATCACCATAACATAGTACTTCTCTATTCATCGGATCCCAGCAAACACAACATGTAGCATTACAATAAGATGATCTTGATCATGATAGGCAGCTCACAAGATCTAAACATGATGGCACAAGAGGAGAAGACAACCATCTAGCTACTGCATGGACCCGTAGTCCAAGGATGAACTACTCACGCATCAGTCCGGAGGCGGGCATGGTGATGAAGAGCCCTCCGGTGATGATCTCCCTCTCCGGCAGGGTCCTAGGAAGAGCTTCAGAACCCTCCCGAACTAGGGTTGACGACAGCGGCGGCGATGGACTTTTCTGTGGATGGAGGCTCGGGTACTTAGGGTTCTCGTATCGGGCGGATTAAATAGGCGAAAGGGCGGCGGCCGAGGAGCTTCGAGGGGCCCACACCACCAGGTGGCGCGCCAGCCAGGGGGTCCGCGCCACCCTATGGTGCGGCTCCCTCGTGGCTCGTCTTCGTCTCCCCTTTGGACTCCGTGTGCATGATGAAATTCTAAGGTCGCTGCTTTTCGTCCCGTCCAATTCCGAGAATATTTCCTTAAGTACTTTTCTGAAATGGAAAAACAGCAGAAAACAGGAACTGGCACTGTGGCATCTTGTCAATACGTTAGTTCCATAAAATGCATAAAAATTATATAATGTGTGAATAAAACATGTAGCAATTGGTATAATAAAGGCATGGATCATAAGAAATTATAGATACGTTGGAGACGTATCAGCTCCCACTCAAATATAGTTATCATATGTTAATTTATGAGAACCCCAATTGGCTCCCACTCAAAAACATATCACTACATATTTGATTATGTGATCAATTTGCTCCTACTCAAAATATGTCATACACATATTATTTTATCAATTAGCTCCCACTCAAGATTTGCAACTACAAATTCCTCGATATTTGGACACTTCCAAAATTTCCTTGAACAACTTTTCAAGTCGAGTTTCCATATACGATCCATCAGCACCATGCTAATGATAATCCAACGGACGCAAGCATCATCACAATTCTGTGATCAATAACCATTTGAATTTTGCAAGACACGATTCTTGACAAAATGATCATCGCGTCGTTTTAAGTATTAATTCCTTTCTTTTAACTCCTTAAAAGATATCAAGTGATAAAATCACTCAATGGGATCAAGCAAAATTATCTTTTGCGATCCAATACTTAAAATTGAATTTTCCTAATGCCTCCGAGTCATAATCGTATTTCAGGGCTTCTATTTATTTTGTAGTTCGTAGGTATGTCATGGTTTTCTCACACACGACACTTAAATCATGAATACTCAATCTGCACCATGCAAAAAAAAATCTTGATACCTACGGCCTTATAAGTAAGCTTTAACTGAGAATATTAAGATCAACATCATTAAATTTCTCCTTTATGTGTAAAGTACACATTTTACCGGAACATATTCCATTTCACAATTCGATCTATCGAACATGATGTAATTTAGCTTTTACTATATTTAATTCCAGCAACATTTTATCATGACAACAACTTCACGATAAAATACCAATCCTTTAGTAAATATCACATTTACCCTTCCTTGGTTTTGGTGGAACGCACATTCACATTCCCTTGTGAATATTCTACAAAATTTGTCTACTCGCTATAATTCCAATCTTATTGAAAACACGATCATCCATAAATCATATGGGCCCGTTTTTGCGAATAACATATAGGCCCTTGGGAGGGTATTTAGCTATCTCTAATTGATAATACACTGATATTATTAACCCTAATTAAGGGATCACTTTATTACCACTTTAATAAAGTGTGATTCACAATATTTAGAATAAATCAATCACATTGAATGATTCCCAAAAATTGTATTATATGAAAAACTCTTTTCATATACCCTTACGCTTATAATTATAACTTCAAATATCTTATCACCTTGATCCAATCACAGGGACTCAATTTAAAATTAATATTATTAATCCAAAGTTCTATTTGATCAGTATCAAAAACCTCAAATCACAATTCAAGTAAAACCACATGTCTCACTCGAATTTGAGATGGTGTCCTTCAAAATTAATGATTCTCATTTATTCAAAACTAGAATTAATCACAGACGATTTTCACAACACACCTAGTGTGGGGCTTTTAGTCACATTGTTCAACGGGGCAAAAAGGGCTTATGTGAAATACACATTACCATATAGACTAAAAACATCGTCGTGAATTCATTAATCTTGGTTTCGGATTTTCCTTAGCGTAATTTATAAATGCTTATATTTATTCACCGTCGAGATAAGAATAACTAGTTCATAATCGAGAATGTGATAACAAAAGATTTGTATTCATTATATAGAACATTTCTTTACATGAATAACCGTCTCGCGAAATGCAAGACACAATAATGTACTCCACGCTCTAATCGATTACAAAATACTCAAATCCTCTAAAACGATAAATGTATATGTAGGGCGTCTCCAGCATCAACTTCTTGATAACTCCCAATCCTCATTGGCGCCTTATCCAGTTGATGCATGTAAAATGCATACATGAACTTCACATTTTTATTGTCATATTTCAATCATATTTGCATCATATAAGGGTTATATCATGGTTTTATAATGATTTTGGGAAAAATTCACCGTTTCCCTATTTATTTGGAAATAACCCTGCGCTGTCAGAAAACCCCCTGTTCTATATTTTGAAGTTTCAGGGACCCAAACGACGTCCAAATGAGCTGAAACTTTACGGGAATCATTATTTTGACGGAAGAAGACTTCGGAGCCAAGGAAGCGAACAAACGGAGGCCCGAGGGCCGAAAGAGGTTGGCCCACGCGGCCAGGTACAGAGCCCGCGTGGGACCACCTATTTTCGCCGTCGTGGCTCCGATGCCGTCGATTCTTTCGAGCACGCTTCGGTTTTGACCTCAAACCGACTGCATAAATAGTCCCCCGGGGGACCTCGCGACGAGGCGGCGACGAACAGAGAAACACCGAAATAGAAGATAGAAGGCTGCCGCCGGATAAGATTGGAGGGGGAAAACTCCGGCGGAGCGCTGCCGGGGTGGTCTCCATCTTCCCCAACGACATCTCCACCGTCTCCATGATGAGAGGGAGTATTCCCTCATCGGGGCTGAGGGCTCATGCCGGTAGCTATGTAGTTTATCTCTCTCTCTCTCTCATGGTGTGATCTTTATGTGATCTTGAGCTTTGTAATCTAGTTGAATCCATAGATGTTACTCTTCATCATCTTATGAGTTATGCTATTCAAGTGGTTTTATTGATGTGATTTCCAGAGTCACCTTTGTCCCATGGTGTGAAGGTGAGAGCGTGCACACCGTGTGTGGCTCTTAGGCTAAAGATTACATTAATACTTATCATGAGTTATTATTCTATGTTATTGTGGTGTTTGTTAGTACTGTCTTTGGATGCAGATAGTGACAAGTATGAAGTGTCCTTAGATGTGGAATACAACTTTAAGGTGAGCTTTTTGTAGCCCTACACAATGGTTTGGAGTTCGTTATCCAACTAGAAGATAGCTCGGGGTAGCATAGTGAAGAGGAAATATCTATGTATTCAATTATATTATCATTGTTGAGAGTGTCCACTAGTGAAAGTATGATCCCTAGGCCTTATTCCTAAACACCGTTTACACTTTTGTCTTGTCCTCTTGCATTGAAGAGGATTGGGACACTTTCACACTCCTATTTTGTTACATCAAACTTTCATCCATTAAATCAACCACCTTGTTATATAAACTTGTTTAGTGCATAATCAACTAAAACTTGTGACACTTTAGTTGTAGGGAATAGATAACTTTTCCTTCTTGCTCCTGCGGATCGATACCTTACTTCCACATTGAGAGGTGCTACAGTGATCCCCTGCTCTTGGGGGTTATCAAGTACTTTTCTGGCGTCGTTGCCGGGGAGCGTAGCGCTTAAGTTTCTAATCTTTTGTGCACTAGACTAGATCTTGCAATCACCTAAGCTTGGGGAGGTTGCACCTACGTGAGCATCATCTTATCCATCTTGATACTTTTACTATGGCTTTTATGTATCGTGCTTCGCTGCATCTTGCTTTATATCAAAGTGCTTATGCTAATGGTCCTAAATTGGTTGAAACTACTGTGTCTGAGGTACCTAAAGTGGGAATTAAAATTCCCATTGGTCATGTTAAAAGAGTTATGAAAAATCCATTTTCAGGGGATGGAACTGAGTCTGCAAGTGAACACATAGAGACAATTGAAGAAATATATGGTTTATTTAGGCTTCCTGGTATTTCTGAGGATCAGGTAAAAGGGAAGCTATTATATTTGTCTTTATCTCGTAATGCTCGTGATTGGTACAGGTCTTTGGATGAAGAAGTGAAAAATGAATGGAGTATTTTGAGGAAGGTTTTTCTTAAAAAAATTGCTCCTACAGAAGCTTATGAGAACCCCTGTTATGATGAGTGTGAAAATGAGAATTCTATGGTCCTATATGATAACCCATGCTGTTATGATGAAACTAATAATGCTCCTTTACTTTTTAATGGTGCTACTAGTGAACTTATTGATGATAATAAGGAGTGTTGCTTAAATATGATATATGATAATGCTTTAGATGATGGTCCTATTCTTATTAATAATCCTCCATGTCTAGAACTTGTTACTACTTTATGTGAGGATAAAAATGATATACTTGCTGCTTGTGATAATACTCTTACTAATGAGAGTCATGCTCTGTTCTTGAATTCTCCTAACTACACTATAGAGGAGAAATTTGCTTATGTTGAGAAATACTTATGTGGTTTGCAATTATCTTTAGTTCCAAATCTTTGTTGCAACCATGATATTAAACTTGATATTGATCTCAATAACTATTTTGAGAGAGGGAAACATGTCTCTAAATATCTCAATAATACTATGTTGAAGGTTTTAATGTTGCACTTGCTTTACCTTCCTATGCTGATGACTATATGCTTCATTGATTTATTTTCTAACAAGATCCAAATGCATAGGAAGTGGGTTAGACTTAAATTTGTTTCATACTTTTCTCTTGATGCTCTATTTTGCATTTCAATTCTTATTTCTATGTGAGCATCATTAAAACTATCATGGCTGTCCAGAAAACAGATTCCTAAGCTTCACTGCGAAAAATGTTAAAAATCACAGAAGAGGAATTTTGACCTGATATTTTATGACAGCATTGCTAAGATACTAACACACATTTCATTAGTTCAAAGTTTCTTATTTGAGCAACGTAAGTGCCTCTAAATATTCACTCGTTATGGTCTGTCCAGTTTTTGAAAGATTCTATCTTTATTTTGCATTGCTCTCATTACTTGTGTTTTGTGTGGTTCTATTGATCAAAGAGCAATTGTAACATCCCAATTTTTGGAATTGCTCTCATTACTTGTGTTTTTGGAATTGCTCTCATTACTTGTGTTTTGTGTTTTGCATTGCTCTCATTACTTGTGTTTTGTGTGGCCTCTAAATATTCACTCGTTATGGTCTGTCCAGTTTGGAATGTTGTAAAAATCACAAAAAGTTAAAACTTTTATTAATAATTAAATAAAGTCTCCAAAAATCAAGAAAAGCTTTTATAGAAGATTGTTTTGACATCTTCAAAGTTATATTTTAAAATTTAAAATTCCTTTATCTTCAAATCTCAACTCAAATGTTTTGGAAATATAATATTTAAATGAGTTTTCAAATAATACTTTCCACTTGGATAATTGGTTTTAAAATAAGTAATATGGGGATATTATAAACCCTATTTCAATTATAGAAATAAATTAAATAGTTTACCAAGCTTTGTTTTATAAAAATGTTATATCCTAAAATTAAAAAGAGTTATAATTTTGAACGATATTACTCATATCATTCTCTGGGTTTTTATTTAAAATGATTATGGTACATATAAACCCTACTGTCAAAACTTCCCAAATAGCCATATAAGGCAAATTTGACCAAAAGGGCATTCTGGTAAATTTTGTTTTGACAAAAATAGTTTCCTAAATAACTATTTTGAATATTTAGAATTTTACAAAATTTTACAATTTTATTTGACTTAATTTGGAGGCCTAAATAAAAAGTTATAAAAGAAAACAGAAAAATGGAAAAATGTTTTGTCAAAAAAAAGAAGAAGAACAGGCCAGCCGAGCTAGCCCAACTGGGCCAACCTAGCTAGCCGGCCCAGCTCCAGCCCGCGGCCTCTCCTCTCCCCTCTCTCTGACGCGCGGGACCCACCCGTCAGCACTTTCCCCGTCGCACGAGAGACCCGCCGGCGCCCCGTCGGCTCCCCATCATAATTCCGCACCACCACGGGTGGTAACGGCCATGCCATCGCCGCCCTTTTATAGCCCTCCCCTCCTCTTCTTTTCGCCCCCGACGGCACACCACGAGCGCCGCCAGGCTGCCGGGATTTAACCCGCCGCATCGCCATTGCCGCCGGCGTGCATCTCCTCTCCCGGTGAGCTCCGGTCACCTCTCCGGCTCCCCGCCACCCCCTTTCTTCCTCCCTTTACCTTGCGCACCTTTTGGCACGGTCTCGAACCTCTTTCGCGCAGGTAATCGATGGGAGCATCCAAGACCGACGCCATCCGCTGCCATCCTCGACTCCGGCGAGTAATCGCCGCCACGCCGGAGATCCAATCCGCCACCGCTCGCGCCACCGCATCCGCATCGAGCTTCTACACGTGGTGGTGAGCTCCGTTTGCCCCCACGGCCTCTGGACACGCCGGAACACGCGTGCCGGCCCGTCGCCTCCGCTCGGCTAGGGTTCCGGCGAGGTCGCGCCGCCACCACCGGTCGATCCAATCTAGATCATGGGATCTCGATCCAACGGTCCTATTTATTTCCTTTTTAAACCGAATCGGTATGCTGAGGTGGCAAGCCCAGTCAGCGCCACCTCATCGCCACGTCAGATCCAGTCAGCACACGCGTGGAAAATTATTTTTCTATTTTAAAATCTAATGGCAGTTTTACAGAAAAGTCCTTGCAACTTTAAACAGTTATAACTTTTAAAACCCTTTGGCCAAATTTAACAAAATTATACCTTTTTGAAAAGCTCAGGACTTTGTAAGCAAACAACTTTGAATTCTGGATCATGCGTGTAATAAAATGATGCACTGCAATAGTATTTCATCTTGTACTGCGTGTGCTAGCGAGTCGATCCAGGGACTATCACTATACACAGGGATCTTGCCTATATTTAAGTGCAGGTCCGCTACAGATGGTATCAGAGCACTATGTTGCCTGTAGGTTCGAAACCCTAGGTTTGGATAGATATAGGTGACCATAGGAATACAAAAACCTATTTTTTGCATTTTAAAATTTCGACTAAGTTATTTTAATTTATTATTTTGACTAACCATCGTAACTCTTGTCTAATGCTCTTTTGTCAAACCTGTTGTAGATGGCCGTCTTCACCCGCATGAGAGTTCCGACCGATCATGTCACGTGTGTCTTCGGTAGACAGCTGTTGGATGTTTGCCGAGTCTTGAGCATTGTACCCCTATTTTCAAGGGTAGGATGATACCTTCAGATGTACCCACAGTTCACCGCTGGGAGGTTGAGACGGAGATTTTGCCCCAACCTGTTGGTACACCGACTGCTCCAATTGTTTTCAAGAAGAAGTATCCTTCCTGGAGAACTGGACTCTTGATGGCAAAGCTGGAGGCTTTGTCTCGTATCTGCGAGAAGTACTTCGACCTTTGCCCCAGACTCTATATATCGTCGCTTCGGCAAGCGTGACACTCAGGGAATGCCATACTGGACCGAGGAGGGTTGTAGCGACTTGGTGACGAGGGGTAGACTCATCAAGACCCATGGTTAAGGTCCCTAGGTTGTGAATATGGGGGAGAGAACGTGGTAGAGCTGGAAGTTTCGTTGGTTGACAAGCGGGGCAAAGATTTTACCCAGGTTCAGGGCCCTCGTGTGGAGGTAACACCCCTACGTCCTGCCTGTCTGTTATTGATCTTCGAATATGAGGGTTACAAGGGTCCCGGCGAGATGTCAATCTCGCTAGGTTTTGGTGGTTCTAAAGGTGCGTGTCTGGTTCGATGGCCCTCCAGTCCTTAAATAATAGGCTGGGTCTCGGGTGTCCGTAACCGACTCGATTTACAAGTATGGAAACTCTAAACCGACTCTTGCCTTGCTAAACTTGGAGGATTCTCCTTCTTCGTGGGCCTCCCTTCATGGGCTTCATGTAGGCCTTGATAGCTGGGCCCAGTCGGTACGTGCACCAGGTACCTCATGGTAGGGTACCCGATAGGCATACCCATGTCACTTGGATATGGTGGAACTACACTTGGAGGATATGGAGACGTTGGTCTACACGACGGAGTTTGAGCTACATTCAGAGATGATGGTTCTCGATCAGGCCAAAGAGCTAGTCGAGAAACAGAGGGAGCAGATTGCTACTGCCGAGGTGTTAGCAGCAAGCCAGGAAGCTCAAAAGCAGAAGCTCATGGAGGATAACCAGAAGCTGGAGGCAGAAAATCTCAAATTGGGGAACAAGATTGATCGTCAACAGGCGATGATAGCAGCTTTGCAAGAGCAGTGTGCCCGCCTCGCCAAGAAGTCAGCTGGCGAGCCATCGGAGGAAGACCCCGAGGAGAGGGTCATGTACACAACTGATGGTGAGGAGGTTTCAGTTGAGGTGTGTGTCTAGTCCCGGCGAGATGTCAATCTCGCTAGGGTTTTGGTGGTTCTAAAGGTGTGTGTCTGGTTCGATGGCCCTCCCAGTCCTTAAATAATAGGCTGGGTCTCGGGTGTCCGTAACTGACTCGATTTACAAGTATGGAAACTCTAAACTGACTCTTGCCTTGCTAAACTTGGAGGATTCTCCTTCTTCGTGGGCCTCCCTTCATGGGCTTCATGTAGGCCTTGATAGCTGGGCCCAGTCGGTACGTGCACCAGGTACCCTCATGGTAGGGTACCCGATAGGCATACCCATGTCAGTAGCCCCCGAGTACTTGTCTGATTCGAAGAGTCGGGCATGGACTCACATAACTGTGCACGATACTTTCTTTGCTTTTTGTATCATATATGATATGGATTTTTGGTGTGATATAGCACATGGTGGCTATGTCGAGTGTTTCATCGACTTTGAGTTTTTGCTTATGACAGTCGAGGGATATTAGCTTTAGCAGGCCCGGCACACACGACGGATCGGGGCCAGTTAACTACCATTAGTGGCAAAACCATACTAGCTTTCATACAAACTCGAGTCCCCGGGCTCGAATCTGGAACAAACTGGACAGACTCGAAACGGCCGTTGAGGTCTTACTGAATCGAACTGCAGCATAATTTTGAATCAACCCAACGCGTCCGTCGACAATAATTTATCATGTCTGCTGACACTACAATTTTAAGGATAACGCTGCAAGAGCGGTCCCTAGCCCATCTCGACTGATCGGCGGGTCTTACCTTTGCACTATGCGTACAGCATCCAAGGATCGTCGGATCAACTCGGGAATATTTTGAGTATTATTTTACTTATGATCTGAGTCGAATGACTTGTTGACTACCATTTTGCCATGAATTTTATCGGGTGCGCGACAGCGCTCCCGATGGGAGTAGCCCCTGAGATTGTGCTTTATTGCTTGCAATGGAGGATAATCTCAAAAACTTTGAATCCTGCATATATTAGTGAAAGAAATTTTTTGATACGCTCCCGATGGGAGTATGATGTTCCAGTCGAAATACCTTTCGACTGGCGCTTACGTCTTTTGCATGAGAACCAGTCGATATTTTTATGAGATACCACCCGAAGATACCTCGAGTGACTTTTATGCCAGTTGTGCAATATGAAGCAATCGTCAGCAATGATGTTTTTGCGACTGCCACTTCTGACAAACGGTGGCGTGCTTTGGTAAGACTGATGGGACGCAACACTGCTGTGTGGGCCCATTTATGCATAGCTGACCAGGGATGACGCCGCATGGACTGGACTTGACCGTCCTAGCGCGATTTTCACGGTGCGTGATTATGGTTCCTGGATTCCCATGCGTAGTGGGCAGAGTGGCCGGCGACGGTTGCTCTCCATGGCCGCCACGTGTATGGTTAGATTTCGCGCGGAGCGTTTGCATTTGTTTCGACGGCTGCGATTGTTTTGCGATCTGTGGTAAATAGGGGGACGACACTGGCAGAGTTTTTTACTTGCCATTTGCTTCCTGCGCCTCCCCTGTTTCCCCATCTTCTTCCGCGTGCTGCACCTCCAGTGTTTTGCGCCCAAGTTCTCTGCACCACAGCCATCCACTGTAGCAATGGCGAAGGGCGGCTCGAAGCGCGGTTCTGCTGCCGCTGCCGCCACTGATGCGGCCAAGGGCAAGAAGACTGTGGCGGGTACATCTGCGTTCGCCACTGCCCTGAAGAAGAATAGCGGGGATTGGGCAAGGTCCACCATCAAGGACGCCAACTGGCTCAAGCTCCGCGAGCAGGGATATCTGCCACCCGAAGGGCAGCTCACCGTCCGCGCTCCGTCGCCCAAGGAGGTATGCCCCGAACCTCGCGCCAACGAGCGCGTTTGCTTCGCGGAGTTTGTTTCCAGGGGTTTCCCCCTTCCCCTCCATGACTTCGTGTGTGGTCTTCTTTATGCCTATGGGGTGCAGATCCATGATCTCACCCCTAACGGTGTTATGCATATTGCGTGTTTCATCACGCTGTGCGAGTGCTTCCTCGGCATCGCCCAGCTGGGCACTGTGGAAGACAATTTTCATGGTGCGGCCCAACAGAGGAGGTGGTCGCACCTATCCCATGGGCGGCTGCGGCATCCAGGTGTGCAGCGACACGCGCTACTTCCGCCTGAAGACCGTCGACTCCGCCCAAGGCTGGAGGAAAGGGTGGTTCTACGCGAGCGTCGAGCAAGACGGAGTCGTCGACTACTCGACTGCAGCTTTTGCCAAGACCAAGGCATGGGACCACCAGCTCTCAGTCGAAGAATTGGAGGAAGTAAGCCCTTTGCTGACTCGAATCGACGAGATGCTGGACAGGGTCACAGGCATCCACTTGATCGCCACCTTTGTGAAGAGACGTGTATGGCCCATTCGCGCTCGAGCGCACCCTATGTGGGAGTATGAAGGCGCGGATGACATCACCCGAATGAGCCCAGAAGAGCTGTCAAGAAGTGAGCTGGTGGCGTATGTGCGGCACATCACCAGCCTGACGGCAGCCGACACTTGCAACGTCGACTGCCCCATTGAGCCGTATGGGTTGGAAAACCCTTTGCCTGAGGTATGTGTGCTCTTTTGATATGATTGCATTTTTGAGGAATTGCCACTCGTATGTTGTTTTTATGTTCGATTCGTGCTTTCGACTTTGCAATTTTTTGATGTATGCGATGCAGGGCCATTCGACTGCCACCTCTCTGCCCCCTCTACCGGAAAATGGCGAGACTGAAGAAACTCAGGTACAGGCAGTGGATCCAAAAGGGGATCAGTCGCCAATCCCTTCTGCCACCACTTCGCATGCGGAGGAGGTCGATGAGGAAGCAGCAGCAGAAGAGGTCCAATCTGAGGAAAAGGCCACCGCTGACCAAGAAGTCGACACCGCGCCACCGAAGCGACGTCGACTAGCCAAGAAGGTGCCTTCTGCTGTGAGTTCACCCGCGAGGGGGCAGGGATTGGAGGATGACGAGGAATCAGGCTCACCACCTATTTTCCAAGCCGCTCCTTTGCGTGCGTGTTCAACAAGCTCAACCCTTCCTCTTCTGTCGAGTGGTACCCCAGCCTTTGGAGGCCCCATTTTTGGCGACTCCGAAGATGAGGAGGATGAGGAACATAGGTGTGTGATTGTTGAGTATGAGAATGTTTTGATGCCGCATGTTTGTGCTGACCGTCTTTTTGCTTTGTTGTGTTGTTCAGAGCACTGAAAACAATCAGCCTGGGACTCCTCCAGTCGAGAATGTTCCAACCCTGGAGCACTCGAATTCTGCACCGACTGGAAACGAGGCTGCCCAGCCAATGGCCACTGATGGCACCATTGAGGCAGCCAAGGCGGCAACTCCAGATGTCGGGACATTAGTCGTGGCTCCTGAGCCGTGGATGAACCACGTAAGTAGCTTTCTGCCTGACCCGTTTAGTTGTAGGTCTGTGAGAGTTTGAATTTTTGATGAATTCGTGTGCTCGCAGCCCTTCTACCACACCTTGGCAGATTCCGCCAAGGCTTATGTCCAGGTGGAGCAGGAGAGGGATACCATACGCGCCGAGCTAGAGCGGCTCAGTCGTGAGTTCTCCTTTTTGCCTTTGTGTACTGAACTTTCTTTTTGCAATGCCTAACTCTGTCGAGTATGTGTGTGATTTGCTAAACTAGGCGAGAAGGAGCTGGAGGACGCACTCGCTACGCAGCGCGAAGAGTCGAAGAAGGAGCTGACTGCCGCCACCAACTCAGCCGCTGCACGCGAGCGAGGATATGCTAACCAGCTCGCAGCTCTCGCGCAGGCCATGGGAGGTGAGTAATCCGTTCTCCCTTTGATAGTATGATATAGCTGTCGAGTGTCATGAAATGACTTTTGCCCTTTTCGAATTATGTAGAAACTGTTGGCGCACCGGCCTCTGCAGATATGGCGAGTGGCGACCTTTCCCTGGAACAGGCTATGGGCGGCTTAAGCGCCGTGTGCGACCAGGCGAAAGATGCACTCGCTAAATCGGCGAGCACGCTTGGCGCCGTGTACGGGGTGGTGTTCCCAACTGGCGTGGTGCCATCGACTGCTGACGGCTTCGCCGATGTGTTTGGACCTGGGACGTCCACAATGGCAGATTTCGCTCGAGCCAACACGGTACGCGGATCCGAGTCCACTCTCAAGCTTCTTATGGGGCATGGGATAGCCTGTGACTACGAGAGCGCACTGTCTGAGTTCCCTCGGAAGCCAGATGGGAAGCCCGTGTCTCTCAAGGGAGTGAGCGGAGCAGCTGCGCGACTGGCCGAGGTTTTCATGGCAACTATGGAGCACCGGGCAGCCGAAACTGCGCTCGTCTGCAGAAGAAATCGACCTCTTAGGTTTAGGGTAGCCGTGCCCCTTTTTTATGCTTTGTAATGATACCCTCTGAACTGCGCGAGTATGCGCTTTGTTTGTGCTACCTTGTTTTATGCAAATAGTCTTTTGCTAATGTGTCTTATGCTCGAAGAGCTGTATGCTTATGACTTTGAGTATTTCGATTCTGATCTGCTTCTGATACAAACTTTTGCGTTTGCGATTATGCCATTTGAACAGTCACGGGGACCCACCGCATCGACTGGCTCCTCACAGGCTCCAACCACTACCCAATCTTAGGGTCGGGTGGTAAATGACGCCAAGGTGATGAAATTTATGAAAGCCAAATATGTGAAACTGGAGCAAGAGTTGAAGAACGCCCAGGACGAGCTGAACCGACTGAGGATGAGGCCCGTGTTGGCCACCCAACGCGAGGATTATGTGCTCGGAGAGATGGATCTTGTGAACAGGCAACTCGAATGTGAGTTCGAGTCTTGCTCTGCTTACTAGCTACTTGAATAGCTTTGCCTTTTTTTTTTGCTTGACTGATTTGCCTGTTTTGCAGGCTTTGTTGACAATTTTGAGGCAGAGGAGAGTCACGTAAAGGAGCGCTTGAATAGTGCGATCGACGTCCCTACGACTGGGCGTCAACACTTTTGGCTTCACCGATACCATGCACGAATACTCGCCACCTTGAAGGACCGTGCCTGGTGGAGGGCCGCAGCCACAAGGAATACGCGCTTTGCTGAACATCTTCCGTCACACAACTCCCATTCGAGAGTTGCTGACTCAGATACTTGTGACTGGAGCCAATGCAGCGATGGCGTATGTGCGCAGTCGAAGACCAAGATTGGTGTTGCAACCACCCGCAGCCGGAGAAGTTCTTGAACGAGGAGATCTAAATGACATAATCCGAGCTGCGGAGACACTAATCGAGTGCACTCGCGAACAGCTTTGTGGTCCAGAGCTGCCCGTAAAGGACGAGCCTGAGGGTTAGAATAGTTTGCGATCGCAGATTTTTGCACAGGGGGTAGCCCCCGAGTGTAAATTGTAACTCTTTGTACATGATTTGATCATTGTTGTATGTGCTCAGCCCCCGAGTCAATTGAGCGGGGTTTATGAAATATACGTTGATTGCGAATCAAGGACTGTGCAGCTCCCGGGTATTCGAGTGCGGTTGAACAGTTTTATGTTTTTGTTTGAATCCTTGTAGCGCAGCCCCCGAGTACTCGGGTGCGGCTAAGGTATTATGCTTTTGTATGAGCAAAAACTCTTTGTGATTGATAACGCAGCCCCCGAGTGTCTCGGGTGCGGTTAAGTTATGAATTATGCGAGTAGTAAACACAGAGAAGTAGGAGGAACATTGATTATATTCCACTTTTGAATATTAGGCTGCAGACCGCCTCATTAAAAACCTTCCAGTCCCCTTAGGTACCCTGGTAAGGAAAAGAGCGCGTCTGAAACCTGCAGCCATCCGACATATCGCCTATTACATTGTACGAGTTTAAGCACACTATGCATAGAAACGGCGCAGGTGCGCAACGTTCCATGGATTATGTGTAAGTTTGCCTGTCTTCGCGTGCTTCAGCCGATATGCGCCACCACCAAGGACTTCAGTGATGATGAAAGGCCCTTCCCATGGGGATGCTAGCTTGTGTACTTTCTTCTGCTTCAGTCGAAGGACCAAGTTGCCAACAACGAAGGATCTGGTGCGCAGTCGACGGCTGTGATAGTTGCGCAGATCTTGCTGGTAAACAGCTGTGCGGGCCAGGGCCGTGTCGCGCGCCTCATCGAGCAAGTCGACTGCGTCTTCGAGTGCTTCATCTGCGTCGTCTTCATTGTATGCTTCGACTCTGATGGCAGTACTGCCTCTGCACCATACACCATAAAAAATGGTGTGAACTGGGTCGAAGCGTTGGGGGTTGTGCGTAGACTCCACAACACAGATGGTAGTTCTTCAACCCAAGCCCCCGCGGCCCTTTTGAGTGGCACCAAGAGGCGCTTCTTGATCCCGCTTGTCACAAGTCCATTGGCTTTTTCGACTTGGCCATTGGATTGCGGGTGCGCCACGGATGCGTAGTTGAGCGTAATGTCTTGCTCTTTGCAGAAGCTTTTGAACTCTTCAGCTGTGAAGTTTGTGCCATTGTCAGTGATGATACTGTTTGGGACGCCGAAGCGAAAGATTATGCTCTTTTTGAAGTTGACTGCCGTAGTAGCAGTCGAATTTGTGATGGGGACCGCCTCGATCCACTTTGTGAACTTGTCGACTGCCACCAGAAGATGAGTATGCCCACCATGCGACGGTTTTTTGAGTGGCCCAACCATATCAAGCCCCCACTGGGCGAAAGGCCAGGCCAATGGTATTGTCTTCAACGCCGATGCGGGTGCATGTGGCTTTGTCACGAATTGTTGGCAGCCGATGCACCTTTTGACTATGTCTTCCGCGTCCTTGAGCGCCGTGGGCCAGTAAAAACCTGCTCGAAAGGCTTTGGCTACGAGTGATCGACTGCTAGCATGATGCCCGCAGATACCTGCATGAATATCTCGAAGTATAGCTTGGCCATCTTCGAATGCGATGCATCTTTTGAACATACCTGATATGCTGCGCTTGTATAACTCGCCGTTGATGACGGTGTATGCCTTGGATCTCCGAGCGATGCGCCGGGACTCGGTTATGTCATCTGGTAGCTCGCTGCGGAGTATGTATGCAAGAAAGGGTTGAGTCCATGTTGGCTCGATGAGGAGTACCTCGACTGGGGGATCCTCTGTGCTGGGCGCTTTGCTCTTTGCTGGCGTGGTCGATGGAGAAGGTGCTCGTTTCTCCTTGATGGATCTGTGCTCGATGCACTCGAGGAAAACACCAGGTGGAACTTGTGCGCCAGTAGAGCCAAGATTGGCTAGCATGTCTGCTTCTTCATTGCTTTCCCTTCCTATGTGCCGCAACTCGCAGCCATCGAAGCTGCCCTCTAATGTGTTGTACAAGTCGCGGTGGGCGATCATGTTGTCCGCGATTGCGTCACAGGCCTTCATTGTTTGCTGCACCACAAGATTCGAGTCGCCGTAGATCATCAACCGAGTGCACCCAAGTGCTTTTCCATCCGCATGCCATGAATCAAGGCTTCGTATTCCGCCTCGTTGTTGGAGGGTAGCTTGAATCCCATCTGCAGGACATAGCGAAGCTTGTCGCCTTTTGGTGATATGAGGATGACACCTGCTCCTGCGCCTTCATGTTTCTTGGACCCATCGAAGTACATGGTCCAAGAATTAGATAAATCTGGTACGACAGGCAGCTGGGCTTCAATCCACTCGGTGGTGAAGTCGGGTAGGACTTGTGCCTTGATGGCTTTCGGGTGCTCATACTTGATGTCTCTTGGTGCCAGCTCGATGAGCCATTTTGCGACTCGCCCAGTTGCGTTGGGGTTTGTGAGGATGTCACCGATTGCTGAGTTACTCACCACGGTGATCGGGTGCTCTGTGAAGTAGTGCATCAGCTTCCTTGAGGACATGAACACACGTAGGCCAGCTTTTGATAGTGCGGGTACCGCTGTTTTGATATGGAAAGAACCTCGCTCAGGTAGTAGACTGGACGTTGTATGCTTTGGCGTGCCCCTCCTCCATACGTTCGACTACCAGCACGGTACTTACCACCATGTTTGTAGCAGAGACATACAGGTAGAGTGGCTCCCGTTCCTTAGGTGCGACAAGGACTGGAGGGCTTGTGAGGATCCGCTTGAGATCTGTGAAGCTGCTTCGGCTTCTGACGTCCACTCGAATTTGTCCGCCTTCTTCATCAGTCGATAAAATGGCAGCGCCTTTTCGCCCAGTTTGCTGATGAATCGACTGAGCGCTACCACTCGACCTGCTAGCTTCTGCACGTCATGAAGTTTTGAAGGCCTTTGCATTGTGAGGATGGCCTGTATTTTCTCTGGATCTGCTTCAATTCCGCGGGCAGAGACTAGGTACCTGAGGAGCTGCCCGGCTGGAACGCCGAACGTGCACTTCTTAGGATTGAGCTTGATGTGAAACGCTTGAGGTTGGCGAACGTTTCCCTCAAGTCGTCGAGTAGTGTGCGCTCTTCTCTTGTGGTGATGACGATGTCATCCACATAGACTTGGACGTTGCGTCCGATTTGCTTTTTGAGGCAATCTTGCATCATGCGTGGTATGTTGCACCAGCGTTTTTGAGCCCAAAGGGCATAGTTGTGTAGCAGTAGACCCCGAGTGGGGTTATGAACGCCGTTTTTTCTTCGTCTTCTGCTTCATCCGAATCTGGTGATAGCCAGAGTAGCATCCAGAAAGGAGAGTCGTGCGCACCTGGCGGTGGAGTCGACGATCTGGTCGATTCGAGGCAACGGGAAGTGATCCTTTGGGCAGCACTTGTTTAGCCGTGAAATCCACGCACATCCGAAGGATGTCTGTGCTTCTTCTCCACGAGTACGGGGTTGGCCACCCATTGTGATTTCTTGATTTCTCTGATGAATCCTGCTGCGAGTAACCGGTCGACTTTTGATTCGACTGCGGTTCGCTTTGGGCCGGAGATTCGGCGCATAGTTTCCTTTTGGTTTTGCATCTGGAAATAATTGGAGAGAATGCTCGGCGAATTCCCTGGGAATACCTGGCATGTCAGCTGGACACCACGCAAATATTCCCAGTTCTCACGGAGGAACTCGACGAGCGCGCCTTCCTATGCGATAGGCAGACTCGACGACACGTTGACTGTCTTGGACGGGTCGGTCGGGTGCACCTGATGCGACCTTGTGTCATTTGTGCATTGAAGGATCTGTCGACTGCCAACTTTTTGTGCTCCGGAAGGAGTGTGCGGTCGTTGGAGATCGCCAGCTCGGCGAGTGTTTCTTCAATGCCGAATGACTCGGAGATTTTGCTGAACTCACGGTCGCAAGCATCGGACCTTTGAAAGTTGCTGCGGACAGTGATGACTCCCTTTGGCCCTGGCATCTTCAGCGTGAGGTACGCGTAGTGTGGTACTGCCATGAATCGAGCAAACGTCGGGCGCCCGAGGATAGCATGGTACTGTGATTTCCAGTCGATGACCTCGAACTCGATCGATTCCGTCCTGAAGTGGCTCTTGTCCCCAAACGTAACGTCGAGTTGTATGGTGCCTTCTGGGCTGATTGCTTTGCCTGGACGATACCGTGGAAGGTATTTGAAGATTTGGGAGGTTTTCGACTGACCTGTTCATTTTGCGGAGCGTGTCCGTGAAGATGATGTTTATGCCGCTGCCTCCATCCATGAAGACCTTGGTCATGGCGTAGCCTCCAATTTGCGCGTCGAGTACCAGGGCAGCGTGCCCTGGTCGAACTACAGCTGGGGGATGATCCTCCCTACTGAAGCTTATAGTGGTTTCTGAGCCCTTCAGAAACTCAGGTACAGCAAGGGGCGCCATGACAGCCAAGTTCACCTGTCGAGTGATGAGCTTTTGCTGCCTGTTGGAGGGGCGACCCTTTTGTATCATGTACATCTGCCCGTGGGGCTGTGGATATTGGTCGTCTTCTGCTCGATGCACGGGCTGTATAGCACCCGCGATATTTGCGCCTAGAGCAGGCTGTTGTAGTTGTTGCTGCGGTGGCGGCGGTGGCGCCATGAGAGCAGGCACGGCGTTTGGTTGGGGTACAGGTGCAGGCGTAGGCTGAGCGGGTGTTGGGCCATACCTTTTGAGTCGTGTCATGTATTCAGTCGCCATTTGATCGAACTCCTTGCAGTTCCTTAGGGTATGATTGGAGCGTAGCCTTCCATCATCCCCTTTGAAGAGGTGCCATCTGCACCAGTCGTCCATCTTTTCATCGAATGACCGCTGGGGTTTTGCGTCGTTCCGTCTGCGCCACTCCTGCCTTTTGTCGCTCCACTGGTCGCGGTCTCGACTGTCCCGTCGATCATCCGATCGCCGGTTGTTCCTGTCTTGGTCGTCACGGGGTTGCGTATAGCCAGCCGCCATGAACTCTGGTCTTTCGTCGTCATAAGGACGTTTGGAGCGTTTGCGCCGGCGATCATCTCTGTACGAGTCTCGGCGGCTTCGACTGCCGCTGTCATGGGTATCGCGTGGTGGGGAAGTACGGGATCTGCGTACAGAATCCTCTCCATCTGCCCACTCAGTCGCGATCTTTATGAGTTGGGCCAAAGAACTTGGCTTTTCGCGGCCAAGTGCTTCCCTGAAATCTTTGCGGGCGAGGCCCATTGTGAAGGCGTCCATGGCCCTATCTTCTGATATGTTACCAACCGAATTACGTATTTCGGTCCACTTTCGTATGTATGACCTCAGTGACTCGTCTGATCGTTGAGTGCATGCTCTGAGTTCTTCGAATGTCTTCGGGCGCTCACAGAGGGGCTCGAAGTTTTTGATAAAATCTCTGCGGTAATCGTCCCACGAGTCGTATGATGACGGAGGAAGTGCCTTGAGCCAGTCGCGGGCTGTGCCTTCGAGCATGAGTCGTATGTACTGCATCGCGGTAGTGTTTGTGCCACGCTGGCATGCCACAGCGAGTCTGTAATCTTCTAGCCACCCGGAAGGTTCCTGGCGGCCGTTGTACTTGGGCTGTTCGCCTGTGAGCTTGAACCCTTTGGACATCCGCGTCTCGCGAATGCGTCGAGTGAAGCATAATGCTCCACATGGCTCTGGTTCGCGGTCAGAGTATGAATCGCTGTTGTACGACCTTCGAGATCTACTTCTGCTGGACCTGTGCCGGCGTGTGCTTCTCCTTCCTTCGCTCGAGTGTTGGCTGCGACCACTACGATTATGCTCTGCGTGGCGGGAGTCGACTATGTCTCGATCTTGGCCTTTTGCTAGAGTTTTGTCTTCTGGCTGTAAAGCCTTTGCTGCTAGGGCTAGCGATTTGAGTTGTTGACGATGCAGGGCAGCAGAAGGGTCGTCCGCCGGAGGTTGCAGTGCTTTGAGATAAGCACCAACGGAGAACAGTGCACCCGCGGCTGTTTTGGGTACTGGGATTCCGTCCGCGTCCTCTGTCATGAATGACAAGTTGCGAGTGATTTGTTCTCTTTCATGCTCTGGGAGGCTTGCCAACCGCGATCTAGGTCGTGGGGTTGGTTGCCTTGTGGATCCGAGGGATTGCTCCCTTCTTCGCGCACTCGAAAGGCTAGCTTGCTTTCTGCGTTCTTCGAGTGCCGCCCGATAGTTTTGCAGTCGAATTGACTCTTGCCAGTTGAAGTACTGGTAGGTCAACATCTCCTCTGGAGTCGAGTTTGGTGGCATCAATGTGCACTCCTTGATCACCTTATCTGCTTTTGCTGCTGTCTCCTCTGTGATCGTCAAGGTTGTGACCCCATCTGGTATGGTTACCGTGCATGGGAACTGTGTGGGCCTGCGGATGGCTGCGGCTGCAGATGATTCCACAGAGAAGGCCACGTAGACCTGATGAGGCGTGACCCGAGGGCACGTGTATGCACTGTCGATTCCAGCCATGGATTCGACGTCGTCGTCCAGGCTCATGTCCGAGCCGCTATTTTCATCTAGTAGATCTTCTAGACGAATCTGCTTGTCGACGTGCTCATCGCTTATGCTCATCTCTTTTCTGGCGAAGCCATTATGCATCTCTGAGTCGAGGTTGGTGTTGGTGAAGATTTCGGAATCGATGTTACTGTCGTTATGAATCGCGGGCTCGTAGAAGTCGTCGAGGGAGATCCCGCAATCGAAGGAGTCGTCGAGTGGGAGGTCGAGGTCGAAGTTTCTTGTGCGGTACGCTGATTCAGCTTCCTCGCCTTGGAGTTCCTTCATCATGAACCTGTCGATCTCGCTAGTCGACATGGTTGTTGCAGGTGAGCAGGCTTCAGGGATTGACGACGGGGCGGGTGCAGTCGACGGAGCTTCGGGTGCGCCTCGCGCGAGTTGTTGCGGACCTGTCAAGTCCTGCGTGCCAACATTGTTTATGAAAAAACTGAATCTTCCAACAGTTAAATCCAAACCTGACTTAAGACCGGAAAACGCCTCCTGGAGATCTGGCGAGTGCGGATTGAAATCCATCAGAGGAGCAGATGTGCTTTTTGCGGGTGAAGCGGGCAGGCAGCCGCTTTTGGAGTAGATTGGCGAGTCGCCGTGTGCCGCCTGGATCAGCGAGTTGCTGTTTGATGATATGGCCAGCGAGTTGCCGTTTGCAGATGAGGTCGGCGAATCGCCGTTTGCTTGTGAGATCGGCGAGTGGCCGTTTGCTGATGAGATCGGCGAGTTGCCGTTTGCTGATGGAACCGGCGAAGCTTCGAGTCCAGCGCTATTCTTTCCCACAGACGGCGCCCTTGACGAGGGGTAGACTCATCAAGACCCATGGTTAAGGTCCCTAGGTTGTGAATATGGGGGAGAGAACGTGGTAGAGCTGGAAGTTTCGTCGGTTGACAAGCGGGGCAAAGATTTTACACAGGTTCAGGGCCCTCGTGTGGAGGTACACCCCTACGTCCTGCCTGTCTGTTATTGATCTTCGAATATGAGATACAAGGGTCCCGGCGAGATGTCAATCTCGCTAGGGTTTTGGTGGTTCTAAAGGTGCGTGTCTGGTTCGATGGCCCTCCCAGTCCTTAAATAATAGGCTGGGTCTCGGGTGTCCGTAACCGACTCGATTTACAAGTATGGAAACTCTAAACCGACTCTTGCCTTGCTAAACTTGGAGGATTCTCCTTCTTCGTGGGCCTCCCTTCATGGGCTTCATGTAGGCCTTGATAGCTAGGCCCAGTCGGTACGTGCACCAGGTACCCTCATGGTAGGGTACCCGATAGGCATACCCATGTCACTTGGATATGGTGGAACTACACTTGGAGGATATGGAGACGTTGGTCTACACGACGGAGTTTGAGCTACATTCAGAGATGATGGTTCTCGATCAGGCCAAAGAGCTAGTCGAGAAACAGAGGGAGCAGATTGCTACTGCCGACGTGTTAGCAGCAAGCCAGGAAGCTCAAAAGCAGAAGCTCATGGAGGATAACCAGAAGCTGGAGGCAGAAAATCTCAAATTGGGGAACAAGATTGACCGTCAACAGGCGATGATAGCAGCTCTGCAAGAGCAGTGTGCCCGCCTCGCCAAGAAGTCAGCTGGCGAGCCATCGGAGGAAGACCCCGAGGAGAGGGTCATGTACACAACTGATGGTGAGGAGGTTTCAGTTGAGGAGTGGAAGGCAAGGAAGACGAGTTCGGGACAGAAGCGCCGCAAGACAGAGGCCGCTGTGAAGTTTCTTGCCAGGATGCAGAACGAGTAGTTGCCCTCCTCTTCTTAAAAAGTTGTGAGTCGACAAATAAACTTGCGTATTGACCTACCAACTTGTGGTATGGCAGTGCTTTCGTGCATGTTTCCCAGAACCTTGTTACGTTGTCATCTAAACGTTTAGTTCGGTTTTCTCAAAATTGCTTTTGAACTTTTTGTGTTTGTTTGTTTGCTTGTTATCCAAACCATAATTTCGAAAAATAGTAGTAAAAGCTGTTTTTATCTATAGTTGTTGTTTACATCTGTTTGATGCTTGCTAAATGATGGTTGTTTGATGTTTTTGCATTGAACTGTTGTGTTGGGTAGTAATTCTTCTTTTAGTACCCTTCTAATAATCTACTCACCCATGCTAAACTAAACCAGATGTCTCACCCACCTACCAACCTTGATGGAGAAGGTAGCCACCCCAAGGTGCCCTATAAAGTGCAGATGATGGCTTAGTATATGGCGGGAAACAAAAACAACCTACCACAGATGGAAGATGGACACAAAAAGACCAAGCAGAACAATATGACAGGACCTTGAGCCTGCAAGATATGTGGAGAGATAGGGCATACATCCACGGAGTGTCATGATGAGTGGCCACATTGTGATGCAAGCTTTTTGGAAAAAGGATACTACATAACCCAAGTCACCTGCTTTTTGTGTGAAGGAACAAATCACATTCCTGCACAGTGCCACCTTTATCCCCTAGTACAGGAAGCAAATGAACAGATCAAGAAAGGGATGCGCCAGGCTTTTAAGAAGAGGAAGGACCTAAGTCATGTGGAGTGTTTTAAATGCAGGAAAATGGGACATTATTGTTGGGACTGTCCACAAAAGAAGATTAGTGTTGGGATCAAGCCAACTCATTTCCGAAAGGGACTGGTGTTTTCTATAAACATCGAGAGAGTTATCAAGAGACCAAACCTGGTTATTGAAGAATTGATGGTTAACTCCTATCCTGCATTAGTACTCTTTGATACTGCGGCTACACATTCCTTCATATCAAGAGACTTTGTGAGTAAAAATGGGATATCCTATCAAGAGATTAAAAGACCCATCAGAGTAAGCTCTACAGAAGGGAAGAGACCAGCAAAGGCGTTATGCCAAAACATGACCTTGAAAATTGAGTCACACAAGTTTCCAAACAAGTTGTTTGTGCTAGACTTGCAAGGCTTGGATATAATCATAGGCCAGGACTGGATGTCCATGTATGAAGGTCAGAAAGATCATGCTAGTAAAGTCATCACTCTCACCACACCAGAAAAGAAAGGGATCAGATATCTGTTTAAATCACGAAGCAAAGAAGCCAAGTGAATTTTCATGGGGAGTTTAACCAAGAAGAAGGACCTGAGTCAATGGAAAAGTTCTGGGGATGTAATAAATGCCGATAGTTATATGTAAGTGGGAGAATAAATGCTGTGATGTAAGAGTGGTGTAATGACGATGTAATAATCACAATTTGTGAGTATGAATGGAGCTTATGGCAACTCTAGTATGCCAAAACTGTTATAAAAACTTAAATATTGTTGCAAAGCCTTTCGTCATATCAGGGATGAAGATATGACACAAAGAGGGACAACTAAGACGACATGGAAAGCGTGTTTCCCCGAGGAGAAGGATAACAAAAAAGTTTAGCTGGTGAACTAACGTGTGTAGGAGTTTTCGTAAACCCATAGTTTGAAGGAGCGATAGTTTAGTTCAGGTAGTCTTGCAGATGGGAAATTTCTGCCAGACAAGTGAGGATGCCCAAGAGATAGACTACGTGACTCACCTATCTACATATTGAGGAAATGATACGGGTGCAGGATGGACTAATCACCATTCCTACTACTCATGTTATTCCCCTCACTATTTGGAATTGTAAATCTGAGTGAAAAATCACAAAATTAACCACGTGATGAAACTTTAGCACATAATAGACTTATTTTGAAACTTTTTTCAAAGGTAACCTTTTTTGGTAGCGCCCGCACCGGAGGCGCTACCCTCTCTATGGTAACGCCACAGATTGCGGCGCTACGGTCCATGCCACCGTGACAACATCTTCAGCTTTGGTTGCGTAGCACCGGCGTCTAAGGCGCTACCCTTGTCATAGCAGCGCCGCGCCATGGGGCGCTATCGTTTTCCGCCAGTTCAAGCAAAACTTGGATCAGGGTGCAGTGCATGCATACAGCTAACACAATAAAAGCTAGCAAATCTTGGTAAAAACAGATCGGATGAAAAAGTACTAGTACTAATCCTGTGCACCACCACCTCCGAGGCTCGTCGTAGAGCAGATCTTGTGCACCGGCTGGATTTCGTGAGCAGATCACTCTGCTTAAGGCGCTCCGCGCGTGGCCGACCGCACCGCTTCGCCGTCGTAATCTAGCGCCGCGGAGACACACAGCCAAGAAGGCAAGAACTGCTTTTCTCTGCTCACATGGAGGCGATTTACGCAGTCCAGCGCTACGCCCAATCTCGCCGTCGCAGTCTAGCGTGCCGGCTCGAGGTGGAGGCGATTTACCAGGTCGTGCTCGACGACCTCTTCATGACGTCCTCCTCCTCACTAGACATCGTCGCCTTCGGTGAATGGAAACGCGGTCTCGGCTTCTCACCGCGCGGGGAAAAGGCCAACATCGCAGCTCGCCCTCCTCCGCGCACCCGATGACGCTAGACTCCAGGACGGAGGCGCCGTGCTCGTGCCATCGCTCCAGCCGGTGCCGCGCTTGATGAAGGCCAGCTGCTCGATCTGCTGCCCGGTGCGTTGGCGTGATCTGAGGAAAGCGAACGAGCGCGAGGGGTGGCGAAGGCGGGCTCGATCTACTCGAGGGAGAAAGAGAGCAGCAGCCAACGGCCGGAGCTATTCGGACGTACAAACACTTCCTAGCTCAACCACTACGCGAGGTGATCGGACAAAAGCGCCCCAAGGAGCGTCGCTGCGCCGCCAAGGGTAGCGCCCCCGGCGTTACCAACGTGAGAGCAGCGCCTCCAATGCGGGCGCTGTTGGATAATTAGGCAATATTTCCATGATTAATTCCAGAATATAAAGCATGTTCCTAAGAGCTACTAACATGTTAATCTCGAAAATACTAGACGTATTAATTAACATGAACAGCAGCAAAACATCTACTAACACAGCCATAATAAAACAGCAGATCGGAACGTGACACACGTACCAAACGGTAGTAGATGAAGTAGTCGTTGGAGCAGCGACGGCGGCAGCTTGAGCAGCAATGGTAGCAGCTCGAAGAAGACGACGTTGAAGACGAGTCGCCCGCGGACCCGGAGATCGTCCAGGAAGTCGAGCCGTGATGAAGAACTTGAAAGCAGTCGCGCGGAGCACTTCCCAAAAACCTTATTCGCCCTCTCCCGTACAGGATCACAAGGACGAGCGGTTCCGGAGACCTGCTGTCCCGTTCGCCGGTGCATGCCGGCGCACGGGATGGAGTAAACTACGGTGGCGGCGCAAGGCACGAGATTGGCAAAACCTAGATTGGTTCGGTGTCTTTTCAGCGCACGCAGTGCACGACTTTATATAGTGCGGCTCGGGAAAACCCTAACGGGTACAACGTGGGCCAAGTCCACGTGGGACTGCAAAAATAAAGCTCGTCTCGGCGAGATTCCCGCAACCCGCAACCCGCAACCCGCGGCGCGTCGTGACGAGATGGGCGGGCGGTGCGGTGCGTGCGAGCGGCGGCGGAGGAGGAGGAGGAGGAGTGCGCACGAGAGAGCCTCTTGTTCTCACAAGCTTACCAAGTGTCACAACACTCCACCTTATAAGGTGGTGTTTGTCTCCTCCAACTAGCAATGTGGGACTAAACTTTAGCTCACACTCCACTCCCATGTGTGCTGCCACAAAAATGGGCTTTGAGATTTTTCTGAAATTGCTTATTGGGCTGCCCCAAATGGGCCCAAATTTAACAATCCCCCACCAGATCTCAAATTCCCATTTAGAGATTTTGCCAAACCTCGTTTCTTGTTTATATACCAGTGTTTCAGCAGAGACTGTTAAGTTGAACTTCCGCCTAGAGCTTCAAGCTACATCTACCAGCAACTTGAACAATGGACGAACCTTGAATTGCAAGTTTGGTGCCAATAGACTTCACTCAAAGTCATAACCAGTACGTGGCTGCCAGTAGCCTACCCCGCGGGTGGAGCATATGCGTCATACTCCCTGGTCTCTTCATGAGCTTACTAGAGATCACCCAAATCTCATAGACTGCGACGTTTAACAGTCGGACTCATATAGGTGTGTTCTTTCAAGGTCGCTCTGTAGGATAGCACCTTTGCTACGAATAGCCAACAGAAACACATTAAGGCATATTGCCAACCTGCCTTACAGAATGTGAGAGTTATGCATCTTCCCACGGAGAGGGTTACAAAATAACTCTCCTCAGTTAAACCACTAGCTTGTTCTTCCCAGGTCCTAATTCACGGGATCTCCGATCACATAGGTTGGGTTACCACTATGGTGTAACACTCACGGGTCTCAACCCCATCTCCCTCGATGCACTATCTATCACATTACGTGATAGTCCCTTCGTAAAGGGATCTGCCAGGTTTTTGTCTGTTTGAATATAACTAACAGTTATTACTCCGGAGTTTCTCATTTTCCTGACAGACTTCAAGCGTCTCTTGACGTGTCTTGATGACTTCGCATTATCCTTAGCACTGTTCACTTTCGTAATAACCGTTTGGTTGTCACAGTTCATAAGGATGGCCGGTAATGGTTTCTCAACCACCGGCAAGTCCATCAAGAGCTCACGCAGCCATTCTGCCTCAACAGAAGCTGTATCTAAAGCAGCAAGTTCTGCTTCCATGGTTGACCTCGTCAAAATGGTCTGTTTGCAAGACCTCCATGACACTGCGCCACCTCCAAGAATAAATGCATATCCACTTGTGGCGTAGAGCTCATCAACATCTGAGATCCAGTTCGCATCACAGTATCCCTCAAGCACCGCAGGGTGCCCTGAATAGTGAATCCCATAACTCATTGTACCGTTCAGATAGCGCATGACCCTTTCAAGTGCATGCCAATGATCAATACCCGGGTTAGACATGAACCTGCTCAACTTGCTCACAGCAAAAGAGATATCAGGTCTCGTCGCGCTCGCAAGGTACATGAGTGAACCGATCACTTGAGAATATCTTAATTGATCTCTCGTTTCCTTTTTGTTCTTTCTGAGTGTCACACTGGGATCATAGGGTGTTGGAGAAGGCTTGCTGTCTATATAACCAAAGCGGCTCAAGACCTTCTCAACATAGTGTGATTGCGTTAACGTAATCCCACTCTCATCCCTAATCAACTTAATGTTCAGGATCACATCAGCTTGTCCCAGATCTTTCATATCAAAGCTCTTTGACAGAAAAGACTTGACCTCATTTATCACTATCATGCTTGTACCGAAAATCAGTATGTCATCAACATACAAGCATAATATAACACTATCGCCCCCACCATGGCGATAATATACACACCTATCAGCCTCATTAATGGCAAAGCCTGCAGAAGTTAAAGTTCTGTCAAACTTCTCATGCCATTGCTTAGGTGCTTGCTTCAGCCCATACAAAGATTTTAACAATTTGCACACCTTTCTCTCTTCACCTTTTACTACAAACCCATCAGGCTGATCCATATAGATTTCCTCTTCCAACTCTCCGTTAAGGAAAGCTGTCTTTACGTCCATTTGATGAACGATAAGACCATAGGAGGCAGCCAGGGAAAGTAGTACTCGAATGGTGGTGAGTCGAGCAACAGGTGAATAGGTGTCAAAGTAATCTTCGCCTTCGCGCTGGGTGTAGCCCTTGGCTACAAGCCGTGCCTTGTACTTCTCAATAGTACCATCAGGCCTTAGCTTCTTCTTGAACACCCACTTACAACCCACAGGTTTGCAGCCGTAGGGTCGTTCAGATAATTCCCAAGTTCCATTAGAAAGAATCGAGTCCATCTCATTATGGACAGCTTCTTTCCAGTCATCAGCATCAGGAGATGCAAATGCCTCTGCAATGGACGTGGGAGTATTGTCCACAAGGTACACAATGAAATCATCACCAAAGGATTTTTCAGTCCTCTGTCTCTTGCTCCTCTTGGGAGCTGATTCATTGTCATCCTTCTCAAGGACTTCCTCAACAAGTGGTTGTTCAGAATGATCAACAGATGTACTAGGTTCAGCAATATCTCAGAAGAAATTCTAGCAATGCTATGCATATCCTTCATAGGAAAATGTTCTCAAAAAATGTTGCATCACGAGATTCCAAAATAGTATCAACATGCATATCAGGTATCTCAGATTTAACCACTAAAAATCTATAGCAAATGCTCCGCTGAGCATAACCTAGAAAGACACAATCCACTGTCTTCGGTCCAAGTTTTCGTTTCTTAGGAATTGGAACATTGACTTTCGCCAAACATCCCCAAGTACGAAAATAAGAAAGTGATGGTTTTCTCCCAGACCACTCCTCGTAAGGTGTCTTCTCTTTATCCTTGTTAGGAACTCTATTCAGGACATGACACGAAGTCAACAAAGCCTCCCCCCACCATGCCTTAGATAAACCAGCAGTGTCCAACATGGCGTTCACCAAGTCGGTCAGCGTGCGGTTTTTCCTCTCGGCAACCCCGTTTGATTGGGGCGAATAGGGAGGCGTCCTCTCATGAATAATACCATGTTCCTCACAGAATTCATCAAATATTGGAGAAATACTCGCCACCACGATCTGACCTAAGACGTTTGATCTTTCTCTCTAATTGATTTTCTACTTCAGCTTTATAGATTTTAAAGTAGTCTAAAGCTTCATCTTTAGTGTGCAACAAATATACATAACAGAACCTAGTAGCATCATCGATTAAAGTCATGAAATATCTCTTATCACCTTTTGTCAACACGCCATTCATCTCACATAGATCCGAATGTACGAGTTCTAGAGGTGCCAAGTTTCTCTCCTCGGCTGCCTTGTGAGGCTTTCGAGGTTGCTTAGATTGCACACAGCTATGGCACTTAGAACCTTTGGCAATGGTGAAAGTAGGAATTAAACTCAAACTGGAAAGTCTACTCATTAAACCAAAATTAACATGACATAAACGAGAGTGCCAAACATTAGCATCCGAATCCACACTGCCACAAATATGGTTTACTGACTTATTACAAAAATCCGATAATGAAAAGCGGAACAAGCCTCCGCACTCATACCCTTTACCAATAAATTGTCCAAACTTTGACACAACTACTTTATTGGACTCCAAGACTAATTTAAACCCATCTCTGCATAGAAGGGAGCCGCTAACAAGATTCTTGTTCATAGTAGGGACATGCTGCACGTTCCTCAGCTGCACGATCTTCCCCGAAGTAAACTTCAGATCTACCGTGCCAACACCACGAACAGAAGCATGTGATCCATTCCCCATTAAGACGCTTGAATCTGCGACCTGATAAGAAGTGAACATAGAGATGTCAGCACATACATGAACATTAGCACCCGTATCAATCCACCAACATGGAGATTGAAATACTGAAAGCACAATCGGTAAATTACCGTACCCATCAGCATTGCTAGCGGTCACGACGTTGACATGCTTCTTCCCTTTCTTGTCTGCACGATCTGGGCAGTCCACAGAGAAGTGTCCGGGCTCTCCACAAGTGTAGCACTTTAGCTCAGATTTGTTCAGCATCTTCTTCTTCTTCTTGAAAGAAGTAGTCTTGGTAGGCATGTTGAAGACTTGCTCTTTGCCTTGCTCTTGCCATGGTGAAAGTTCTTCTGCACCATGTTGGCGCTAGACTGACCTTCACCACCTCTCTCAGCAGTGTCCTTAGCCCGAGCCTTCTCCTCAACATCAAGAGACGCTATCAGGTTTTCAACCGATATCTCCTGTCTCTTGTGTTTGAGAGTTGTGGCGAAGTTCCTCCATGAAGAGGGCAACTTTGCAATAATGCATCCAGCCACAAACTTGTCAGGTAAGGCACACTTAGCGTGCTCAAGCTCCTTAGCAATGCACTGTATCTCATGAGCCTGTTCGACTACAGAACGGTTGTTAGCCATCCTGAAGTCATGGAAGCTCTCCATGATGTACAGTTCACTGCCAGCATCTGCTACACCGAACTTAGCGTTCAGTGCCTCCCAGAGCTCTTTGGCATCTGTAATGTGCATGTACACATCAAACAGCTTGTTGCTAAGAGCACTCAGAACGAGTCCCACAAAGGCAGTATTGGTTTCCTTGAACTTGTTCTGATCCTCGTCAGATATAGTTCCTTCAGGTAAACCCTCACTAGCCTCGAACACTTTCAGAGATCGCAACCACAGTGTGGTCTTGTACTGCCATCTCTTAAAGTCCACACCGGTAAACTTGTCCGGCCTCAGCGCATCAGATAGATGTCCCATGTTTAACTCAGGAAATTGCCTATAACAATATAAGGTTTTTGGATTGTTGGATATTAGGCAATTTTCCATGATTAATTCCAGAATATAAAGCATGATCCAAGCTACTAACATGTTAATCTCGAAAATACTAGACGTATTAATTAACATGAACAGCAGCAAACATCTAACACAGCCATAATAAAACAGCAGATCGGAACGTGACACACGTACCGAACGGTAGTAGATGAAGTAGTCGTTGGAGCAGCGACGGCAGCAGCTTGAGCGGCGACGGTAGCAGCTCGAAGAAGACGACGTTGGAGACGAGTCGCCCGCGGACCCGGAGATCGTCCAGGAAGTCGAGCCGTGATGAAGAACTTGAAAGCAGTCGCGCGGAGCGCTTCCCAAAAACCTTATTCGCCCTCTCCCGTACAGGATCACAAGGACGAGCGGTTCCGGAGACCTGCTGTCCCGTTCGCCGGTGCACGCCGGCGCACGGGATGGAGTAGACTACGGTGGCGGCGCAAGG
This sequence comes from Poa pratensis, assembly GCA_947311845.1. Classification (NCBI taxonomy): domain Eukaryota; kingdom Viridiplantae; phylum Streptophyta; class Magnoliopsida; order Poales; family Poaceae; genus Poa; species Poa pratensis. The sequence goes on from CAMZMU010000090.1 coordinate 6,772,544, forward strand.
CACGAGATTGGCAAAACCTAGATTGGTTCGGTGTCTTTTCAGCGCACGCAGTGCACGACTTTATATAGTGCGGCTCGGGAAAACCCTAACGGGTACAACGTGGGCCAAGTCCACGTCGCGCACGTTTTAGGTCGGTTACAGTAGCCCACGATCCGGGAGCGACCCGAACTGACTAACTGTGACGCGTCCGTCCAAACCGTTTTCCCGGACTGCAAAAATAAAACTCGGCTCGGCGAGATTCCCGCAACCCGCGGCGCGTCGTGACGAGACGGGCGGTGCGGTGCGTGCGAGCGGCGGCGGAGGAGGAGGAGGAGGAGTGCGCACGAGAGAGCCTCTTGTTCTCACAAGCTTACCAAGTGTCACAACACTCCACCTTATAAGGTGGTGTTTGTCTCCTCCAACTAGCAATGTGGAACTAAACTTTAGCTCCCACTCCACTCCCATGTGTGCTGCCACAAAAATGGGCTTTGAGATTTTTCTGAAATTGCTTATTGGGCTGCCCCAAATGGGCCCAAATTTTAACAGGCGCTGTAAAAAAGGGTTAGTTTTGAAATAAGTTTCAGAATAGGTCTACTTTGTGCTTAAGTTTCCACACGTGGTTAATTTTGTGATTTTAGAGAGACGACGTGGATAAGCCTGAACCAACGGAATATTATAACCCTATGTGAGGCAAGTGTTGCCGAAACCGTAAAAATATACGGTAAGGTTAAACCACATCTTTCGTGAATAAGAAGTGATCCTGCAATAAAAGTCTTGACCTACCATGAGAGTTTCGTTAGAATAGACGATTTGTGGTACGGAAGGATGTCAACCTAAAGAAGAAGAATATTGCTGAAGACATCACATGGAGGAAGACATAATATGTCAATCCATATTAAAGAGAATGGTATGTGAAGTTATCAAAAGAGACTCACCAGTTGGAGATGGAGCACTTCATGAGTGTAATAAATAATTGTCACCACTAAGACCTGAGGACTAACCCGTTTGACCCTAACCAGAAGAAAATAGTTCAAGACTACCCACAAAAGTTTCTTTTAAGGGTGGTAGCCCACCACTTGCCTAAAACCAGAGATCCTAAACCCATCTTTCTTTCTAACCTCTCCGTATCTCGGGGACGAGATTCCTTTAAGGGTGGTAGGTTTGTAACATCCCAATTTTTGGAATGTTGTAAAAATCACAAAAATTTAAAACTTTTATAAATAATTAAATAAAGTCTCCAAAAATCAAGAAAAGCTTTTATAGAAGATTGTTTTGACATCTTCAAAGTTATATTTTAAAATTTAAAATTCCTTTATCTTCAAATCTCAACTCAAATGTTTGGAAATATAATATTTAAATGAGTTTTCAAATAATACTTTCCACTTGGATATTTGGTTTTAAAATAAATAATATGGGGATATTATAAACCCTATTTCAATTATAGAAATAAATTAAATAGTTTACCAAGCTTTGTTTTATAAAAATGTTTTATCCTAAAATTAAAAAGAGTTATAATTTTGAATGATATTACTCATATCATTCTCTGGGATTTTATTTAAAATGATTATGGTATATATAAACCCTACTTTGAAAAACTTCCCAAATAGCCATATAAGGCAAATTTGACCAAAAGGGCATTCTGGAAAATTTTGTTCTGATAAAAATAGTTTGCTAAATGACTATTTTGAATATTTAGAATTTTACAAAATTTTAAAATTTTATTTGACTTAATTTGGAGGCCTAAATAAAAGTTATAAAAGAAAACAGAAAAATGGAAAAATGTTTTGTTAAAAAAAAAGAAGAACAGGCTAGCCGAGCCAGGCCAACTGGGCCAACCTAGCTAGCCGGCCCAGCTCCAGCCCACGGCCTCTCCTCTCCCCTCTCTCTGACGCGCGGGACCCACCCGTCAGCGCCGTCCCCGTCGCACGGTAGCTCGCCCGTCAGCTCCCCGTCGGCTCCCCGTCATAAATCCGCACCACCACGGGTGGTAACGGCCGTGCCACCGCCGCCCTTTTATAGCCCTCCCCTCCTCTTCTTTTCACCCCCGACGGCACACCACGAGCGCCGCCAGGCTGCCGGGATTTATCCCCGCCGCATCTCCATTGCCGCCGGCGTGCATCTCCTCTCCCGGTGAGCTCCAGCCACCTCTCCGGCTCCCCGCCACCCCCTTTCTTCCTCCCTTTACCTTGCGCACCTTTTGACACGGTCCCGAACCTCTTTCGCGCAGGGAATCGATGAGAGCATCCAAGACCGACGCCGTTCGCCGCCATCCTCAACTCCGGCGAGCAATCGCCGCCACGCCGGAGATCCAATCCGCCACCGCTCGCGCCACCGCGTCCGCCTCGAGCTTCTACACGCGGTGGTGAGCTCCGTTTTCCCCCACGGCCTCTGGACACGCCGGAACGCGCGTGCCGGCCCGTCGCCGCCGCTCGGCTAGGGTTCCGGCGAGGTCGCGCCGCCACCGCCGGTCGATCCAATCTGGATCATGGGATCTCGATCCAACGGTCCTATTTATTTCCTTTTAAAACCGAATCGGTATGCTGAGGTGGCAAGCCCAGTCAGCGCCACCTCATCGCCACGTCAGATCCAGTCAGCACACGCGTGGAAAATTATTTTTCTATTTTAAAATCTAATGGCAGTTTTACAGAAAAGTCCCTGCAACTTCAAACAGTTATAACTTTTAAACCCTCTGGCCAAATTTAACAAATTATACCTTTTTGAAAAGCTCAGGACTTGTAGAATCTTTTGGTTCTGTTAGATTTCAGTCTTGACAAATTCAAATGTATTCAAATTCCAAATGAGTAATTTGAGTTTTGTCATAGTTTTAAATCTATAAGTCCAATTTTTGCAAATAAAGTATTTTTGGAAACCTTGGAACATGTAAAATATGACCCTACTGTTATAAGTAAGTTTTGGAAAATTTAAAAGGGATTTAAAAATTAGAGACTCAAATTGGAGTATTTCTGATATAGTTTTATATCTATAAATTCTTTTAAATTGTTTTCTTTTAGAAAACCTCTTAAAATACTTGCCTCTGCCCAAGGAGACCAAAACCAAGCCCTAGATAACTTTTTGAAACATAAACTTGGAACATGGGCTAATGCCATTGAAAGGCTAATGTTTTGCAATCATAATTTCAATATGTTTTAAAATTCTTAGACCAACCCTTAGAATCCTTTTGGAACAACCCTTCCAACCTTTCAAATTTGAAATGTTCAAATCTGTTTTCAGACCAACCCCTGACCCAAATGGCAAACCCCAAATCATATACATTGATTCCTTTTGCATATGGAATCATGTATTGAAACTTGGACCACCAACCTAGATTTGTTTATCTCTAACTATGTCTGTTGCTATGTTTGTTTGTTTGATTGTTGTATTGATGCTTGTTATATGCTTGTATTGTATAGATTGAACGGAGAGCTACGAGCCACGTTGTAAAAGAGTGAGTGTGAGCTGCGACATTTTCCACAAGGCAAGTGATACTCCAGCATAAAAGTCCTATTATTTTACTATTGCACTTTAGCTATTTCAGTAGTATGCATGATAGGAGTATTACTATTATGCTATCCAGACATGTTTAGTATACACCTTATATTCCTGATGGTCTAGGTACCCATTAACTTGGTAGATATTGGAACTGCAATGCTAAAATGTTTTATGAAAGGATAAAAACTCTACTAAGTTAATGAATTACCTGGGTGGCAATTGGTATTGCTTGGCTGAATGAGTTGAGTGTCTTCTCGGGGCCATTTCTATGGTTATACTCGAGATGTTCACTTGGGAACGGCCACCCAGGAACAAAGAGATTCGATGTCACTCCATGTTTTGTTTGCTTCCAGTGCAACCACTAGTCATATGGGCTCTGTCTTGACTAAGTAAGTAGCATGGAACCGACCCGGCTTGACAAGCAGATGTAGAAGATGTAGATTGGAACGGGTCAAGCCATAGTGGTTGGGAAAGTGCTTCCGAAAGGTCTCGGCTTGATCTTCTCCTTTCCTTTTCACTAAATGAGGGTTAAGGATAGAATGGGTTGATCGAGTCTAGTGGGGAAAGTGTCACAAACTCTAGAGAGTAATAAAACTATGATCATAGTTGTGTCCCCGGTTACGGACAATTCTGAGCAGCTGGACAAGGATGTTGATGGAGAAATCTGCTCATTCCAATTTCTTAATTAAAATTTGATAAGTGAACAAGAGTAGAAGGGACAATGGATATAAGCCAGGAATTGCCTCAATTGTGGCACTGGATACGTACCAGGAATTGCCTCATTGTTCGCACTGGATTATACACCAGGAATTGTCTCATAAGTTGTTGAAAGAAAAATGATTTTGATAATATAGGATAAAATTGGCTTTACGCAAGGAGCCTTGAGATCCACCAGCCAAATAAGCATATAAGTTTTAGAGTTTGCCATATGAGTCCACAAGTGTCACTTGCCAGATCCATTTTATATGGTTCTGACCCACCTTGTTGCAATATCTTCACCGTTGCAGATTGTTCGGACGATGAGTAAGGTGCGTGATAGGGATTCGAGTCTACAACCAACATGTTCACTTGTGGCAGCATGAAGATGATGGAGACTCCATGCTTAATGTTTAATTCCGCTGTTTACTCTAAATAAAGCTAGCCTCGAGCTATGCACTTTGTAAGCAAACTACTTTGAATTCTGGATCATGCGTGTAATAAAATGATGCACTGCTATGGTATTTCATCTTGTATTGTGTGTGCTAGCGAGTCGATCCAGGGACTAGCACTATACACAGGTATCTTGCCTATTTTTAAGTGCAGGTCCGCTACAATAATGCACAACCATAGTAATATTAGCTAATGTTTAGAATCAAATCATTATATGTCTTTGATGTATCTAAGGAGATTTAATTTATGGAGACACTAACCCCTCTAATCAAATTTTATGATGAGTTATGTGTGAAGAGAACTTTCAAGTGGAAGAGTTGAGGGTGCTAAACAAAGATCAAGAGGGACAAAAATTCAAGCTTGGGGATGTTACCCCTAGGCTCACCCTACATATATCAAGTAAGTACGAGAATTCAAGCTTGGGGAAACCAAGCCACCTCACTCCAACCATCTTGATATCAAGTAAGTAAGCCTAGCTATATGGCTATAAAGAAAGCGCTTTACGGGAGGCAACCCGGTTGTTTTTCTTTGTGTCCTCTTGCTGTAACAAGAGACTTAGTTTTTAGTTTAGTTTCTAAAATAATTAATAAAGTGCCAAGTTTTACCCATTTGGTATGAAAAAGTTGCTATTTTGCATGCGGAGATTTCATTCCGGTATAGGTCTGTGCACGGTTTGATTTTTAGTTCTTATTCTGCAACTCCGAATGAGCTGAAATTTTTACTGTAACTGAAACTTTTCATCCTCTTTATGCGTGAATATTTCAAGAATTTTTGGACATGTGTACGTCAGGTAGAAAAATACGTTTTGCTGCTGTCAGTTTTCTAGACAGATTCTGTCCAATATTGTTTGATGCATGTTTTGAACTTTTAACTTGAATCTTTATGATCCAATTGAGTTTATTAATAAGCATACAAAATTATACACTTTCTGGACATTCATATGAATTTTTGTCTTAGGATCATAAGCAGGAAGTAAAGTATTTGTTTATCACAACTAATGTCACTCCACAGAAAAGAAATGGGAGAAGCGGTGTGTTGAAGTTTTTTCACAGGGATTAGAGGAGATGCACCAAGAGCTATCCAAGGATGGTGAAAGCCGTAAGCTTGGGGATGTGAAGACAACCCCACTGGACCTACACACTCTCGGTTTGCACACATCTAACTTCTGTTTTTCTATTGATACACTTTATCACATAAACTTGGAGCGTCTTTTATTTGTTTTGTGTCTTGTTTGATTTTTTTCTTGAGACCACCACTATCATTTTTATATGAGAGAGCTACTGGAATTTTCGGTTGAATTAAGTTGTATGCTTTTATCATGATTGGGAGAGGGATGTTTGAGTTGATTTAAAAATATACATATAGTTGCATTATTCATATGCTTTGAATGAGTGTCAATTTGCAAGTGTTTTATTAAGAGCTATCTTATGTTCATGTTTTGGTGCTGAATGTTAATTTACTTTGTTAAACATGGATTTAGTAGATCTATGGACACTTGTGCATGCATTTAGTTGGTCAACTTACTCCCTTTTGCTAGCCCAAAAATCCCAACAAGCAAAAACTTGTTTCCAACACCTTCAACCAAAGTTTTTCCAGTGAGTCCACCATATCTACCTACTAGCTTTATGCTATTCCGAGAATGTATATCATGTTACTTTGAGTTATCTATACCTCTAAATTAAAATGCTTATGTTATTGATTGTTATGTGAAAAATATGGTTATATAGCTCTCACATCTTATTATTGCACTTAATAAAACATGAAACCATTGTGATTAAAATTATGAAGTGGTGCTTTTGACAAAAGACTTGGATGTTAGTTAGTCTAAATGTGGTATCACATTGAAAGCTTTCAACATTGCACTGAAATACATTATGTATAAGTTGATATCATGTACTTTTGTTTATGGCATGGTGAAATGAAAGTGGAGATTTTTGCTTGTTTGAGTTTTTGTACGAATGGTTAGAGAGACACCTGGGTCGCCAATCTAAGCCATTATTCAGTGGTGGAAATTTACTTACATGCTATGTGAACCTTCAGTGATACACCTCTCAATAAAAAAGCTATGCCAATGGTAAAATAAAAAAGGTGTTGAGATAGTTCCTTATGTTTGTTTGTCTTGTTGTTTTGACATGGGCTTGTTCTATGTCATGGGACAAGAGGTACCGCAGTTTGTTTTCTTTATGATGCTATTCTACAATGTTTTGCTTGAACTTGCTTTGTTTCCCAAGTTGAGTACCCATGGTGTAAGTCCTCATCCTCAAGGGGCATGAAACTTTCAACCATTTCTTTGTCAAGCACACCACTCATATTTGCTTTCACTTTAAACTTAAACATTGAATATGCTATGATAACAAGTAATGAGAGCTTGACACCAATACCACATTGCAATCATTAACTTAAGTAGAAGAGTTTTGAAGTTAGATGAATCTTGTTCATGTTTATTGCCTCTACTCATATACATCTATCCAAAGTGTCTACCCTTCATATTCAGTTTTGCAAGAAGTACTCTATGACCATGATATGATCTTTTACTTGTCACTATGCATTCATTTGGTCCATAGTACTTTCTTCTATGTTACACTTTGTGATTTATCATTGAACATCATCGCATGAGTATTTGATATCACTTGATAATCTATCTTGGATATTGCTATTCCTTTGAAGAATGAATCATTTGACTCTATGTAGCAATACAATCATCTTTGATATTCTTTGATACAATTAAAATGCAAAGTCCATGTTTATTTTATCACCTTTGTACTCGAGGACGAGTACAGGTTAAGCTTGGGGATGTTGATGCATGTAAAATGCATACATGAACTTTGCATTTTGTTGTCATATTTCAATCATATTTGCATCATATAAGGGTTATATCATGGTTTTATAATGATTTTGGGAATAATTCACAGTTTTCCTATTTATTTGGAAATAACCCTGCGCTGTCAGAAAACCCCCTTTTCTATATTTTGATGTTTCAGGGACCCAAACGACGTCCAAATGAGCTGAAACTTTACGGGGATCATTATTTTGACGGAAGAAGACTTCGGAGCCAAGGAAGCAAACAAACGGAGGCCCGAGGGCCGAAAGAGGTTGGCCCACGCGGCCAGGTACAGAGCCTGCGTGGGACCACCTATTTTCGCCCTCGTGGCTCCGATGCCGTCGATTCTTTCGAGCACGCTTCGGTCTTGACCTAAAACCGACTGCATAAATAGTCCCCTGGGGGTTCTCGCGACGAGGCGGCGACGAACAGAGAAACATCGAAACATAAGACAGAAGGCTGCTGCGAGAGAAGATTGGAGGGGAAAACTCCGGCGGAGCGCTGCCGGGGTGGTCTCCATCTTCCCCAACGACATCTCCAGCGTCCCCATGATGAGGAGGGAGTAGTCTCTCATCGGGGCTGAGGGCTCATGCCGGTAGCTATGTGGTTAATCTCTCTCTCTCATGGTGTGATCTTTATGTGATCATGAGCTTTGTAATCTAGTTGAATCCATAGATGTTACTCTTCATCATCTTATGAGTTATGCTATTCAAGTGGTTTTATTGATGTGATTTCCGGAGTCACCTTTGTCCCATTGTGTGAAGGTGAGAGTGTGCGCACCGTGTGTGGCTCTTAGGCTAAAGATTACATTAATACTTATCATGAGTTATTATTCTATGTTATTGTGGTGTTTGTTAGTACTGTCTTTGGATGCAGATAGTGACAAGTATGAAGTGTCCTTAGATGTGGAATACAACTTTAAGGTGTGCTTTTTGTAGCCCTACACAATGGTTTGGAGTTCGTTATCCAACTAGAAGATAGCTCGGGCTAGCATAGTGCAGAGGAAATATCTATGTATTCAATTATATTATCATTGTTGAGAGAGTCCACTAGTGAAAGTATGATCCCTAGGCCTTATTCACCGTTTATACCTTTGTCTTGTCCTCTTGCATTGAAGAGGATTGGGACACTTTCACACTCCTGTTTTGTTACATCAAACTTTCATCCATTAAATCAACCACCTTGTTCTATAAACTTTTTTAGTGCATAATCAACTAAAACTTGTGACACTTTAGTTGTAGGGAATAGATAACTTTTCCTTCTTGCTCCTGCGGATCGATACCTTACTTCCACATTGAGAGGTGCTACAGTGATCCCCTGCTCTTGGGGGTTATCACCAGTCCAGGCCTCATGCACAGTCGGTTCTGTTTTCATAAAACAAAAGATAAGTATCAAATACTTCACAATGCTGCAACAAGCGTGAATGGAAAACATTCATAAATTGTATATCATATATACCTGCTGGGTCGATGATTTCTGCTACTATTGGATCCACTTTGGCTGTCCTTAGCTTTTCTAGGAACCCGAAGATGGTGAACTCTTCTCCTTCTTTCACAAATTCCTCAACATAACTTTTATGGCTAGGCGGCAGTGAGCGCAAGATCACATCTTTTGCCGTCTCATCAGCTATCCACTGGTCCCAAATGAGTGTGAGGCGTCGATGAATCTCATGCATATGCACTAAGTGCGTATCCATGCATGTCTTTTCTTCCATCATGGTTGAAAGGAATTCATCTAGACATTCAAACCTAGCAAGCATGACTTGTGCCGCGAAACAGGTTTTGAGACCCTAAATGATTTCGTCGGCTCGGATGTCACGGAACTGCACCCCAAGTCATATGCCATGTTAGAACGCATCAGCCACTCAACATGGATGTAGACGTCGCGTTCCTCACGCCAATCATCATATGCGTCTTCACCCTCAGAATCATCGGGTTGATCTCTTAATGGTTCTCGTATCACGTAGAGCAAAAAGTTCTTCTCAAGCGCTGCCAATAGGGAGGGGTACCAATCGCCGAAGTTGGACCCGTCGAGACGGAGATTCTCTCCAAAGATGAAGGGGCTAAAGTCGTAATACATTGTCTACAGTGATTTTTGCAAAGACGATTTTAATATAAAGTTTATAATATGAGTTCATTTATAATCGAATTATAATACAACTACACTAAGACAATCATCTCTCAAAACAGTCTTAATGATTACATGATCCTTATTCATCATACACCCCCCGATCGTCACGGTCGGATGCATGAATGCAAAGGTAGACCTCCAAGTCAATCGCAACATTCATGCGACTCATGCTTGATCTTTCAATCCTTTGTGTTACCGAGGCCATGTCTGTACATGCTAGGCTCGCCAATATAACCCTTTAGTATATTGCGTGTGCATAACATGGCTTACACCCATGATACGTCTCCAACGTATCCATAATTTCTTATGATACATGCTTGTATTATACCAATTGCTACATGTTTTATTCACACTTTATAGCATTTTTATGCATTTTCTGGAACTAACCTATTAACAAGATGCCACAGTGCCAGTTCCTGTTTTCTGCTGTTTTTCCGTTTCAGAAAGTTACTTAAGGAAATATTCTCGGAATTCGACGGGACAAAAAGCATCGTTCTTATTTTTCCATCACGTACACGGAGTCCAAAGGGGAGACGGAGAGGAGCCACGAGGCAGCCACACCATAGGGTGGCGCAGACCCCCTACCTAGCGCGCCACCATATGGTGTGGGCGCCTCGGGTGCCCTCGGCCGCCGCCCTTTCGCCTATTTATCCCCCCGACGCAAAAACCCTAAATCAATCCGTCATAATCCACAGAAACATCCGCAGCGCCGCCGCCATCGACGACAAGTTTCGGGGGACAAAAGTCTCTGTTCCGGTACCCTGCCGGGACGGGGAAGTGCCCCTGGAGCCACCTCCATCGACTCCACCACCATCTTCATCGCCGTTGCTGACTTCCATGATGAGGAGGGAGTAGTTATCCCCCGAGGCTGAGGGCTCTACCGGTAGCTATGTGGTTTATCTCTCTCCCATGGAGTGATCTTTATGTGATCGTGAGCGTTGTTAGTACAGCTGGATTCTTATGTAATATGCTACTCATTGGTATGTCTAGTGTAATTTGGAGTTAGTGACAGCACAAATCTTGGTGACAAAACGAGACACGTGTGTAACTCCTTTATAGATTATCTAGAGTGACAATTACCTGGATTATTCTTTGTGGAATTGTGGAGCTTGTTTACTCAGGCTTGAGGAGTGCTTTTGCAGCCCTACACATAGTACCCTTGTTTTACCAAGGATAAGTATAATTTCGAGTAGCACTTGCTTGGTTTCAGTTGTGTTAACATGTTGAGAGATACCACTAGTGAAAGTATGATCCCTATGCCTTGTTTCTAAGCATTGAAACACCGTTTACAACAAGATCTGCTACATGCTTGCTTGCTGCCATCTTTATTTCAGATTGCAGTTACTACTTATAATCATCCATATTTCTTGTATTTCACTATCTCTTCGCCGAACTAGTGCACCTATACATCTGACAAGTGTATTGGGGACACAAGAGACTTCTTGTATCATAATTGCAGGGTTGCTTGAGAGGGATATCTTTGACCTCTACCTCCCTGAGTTTGATAAACCTTGGGTGATTCACTTAAGGGAAACTTGCTACTGTTCTACAAACCTCTGCTCTTGGAGGCCCAACACTGTCTACAAGAATAGAAGCGCGTGTAGACATCAAGCCATTTTCTAGCGCCGTTGCCGGGGAGTGGAGAAGCTTCTGGAAGTGCTTAATCTTGAACTCTGCTAGTATTTTTCTGGCACCGGGGAAGTGAAGTATTTCTGCAAGGGGAGTCTCTCACTTCCAATCTCTTTACTTTGTTTTTGTCTTGCTTACTTTATTTTACTTTATCTTGTTTGCTTTCTTATATCAAAAACACAAAAAATTAGTGTAGTCTTTATTTTACTTTATCTTGTTTCCTTTCTTATATCAAAAACACAAAAAAATTAGTTACTTGCATTTAGTTTATTTAGATTTATTATCATCATGTCTAGTCCTATGCCTGTTACCATGCCACCTAATGAATTGATCTTCACTTTTAATCAAGGGAGTGAGTAGAGCTTTAAAGAAGCATGGGTTAGAATTTTTAATTCTTATGGTAAAACTGAGCCTAAGATGACTATGAGCTTGCTTCTTAAGAGTTTCTACTTTGGTCTTGTCCTTTGTTATAGGTATGCTTTGGATGCTATTGTAGGAGGAGATTTCCTTCATTGTGATGGGGATCAAGCTTTTAATGCCATAAAAAAGTTGATTACAACTTCTAGTTCAACTAATAAACTTGATTTGGCCCTTGTAAACATCCATGCTAGATTAAATACTCTTGAGACAAATATATCTTGCTTAAAAGAAGGGTATAATCAGATTCGTGAATATTATGACTATGAGTAAATTTCGAATCTTCAATGTGGGTTCCCACAGTAAAGATTGCTATTAATAATGAAATCTTTTATGCTCGTTGTGATATTATGTCTGAATTTTGCCTTATGCCTAAAGATATTTATGAATCTTTGAATCTTTGGGGACTCACTGAATGTGGAGAAGAGATAACTCTTACTGATAACACCATTATATTACCTATTGGGGTAGCTGAAGGAGTGTTTACAAAATTCTTGGGAAGAACAGTGTCCACTGATTATCTTGTCATTAAATGTGTAGGAACAGGACAAATTACACTTGGAAGATCTCTACTCAAACTTTTGGGAGCAACAATAGATATGGGAAAAGGCACTCTGAATTTCACCTCCTCTCCAGGATATGGGCATGTATTCCCTAAACCCAAGAGTAAGACTAAGGGAAACAGATTTCGGTTTGTCACCGTTTAATTCGCCAAATATTCCAGAAACAGAGAAACACTCTGAATTTTTTTGTGCGTAATCCTCATATATGTATGCAACTTTCTCTAGATCAGTGTTTTTCGATTTGAGCAACTCTAGTTCCACGAAAAAATTCGTCTTTACAGACTGTTCTGTTTTGACAGATTCTACCTTTTATTTTGCATTGCCTCTTTTACTATGTTTGATTGGATTTCTTTGCTCCTTTAAACATCAGTGGCTGTAGTTAATGTTTAAAAGTATTGGTTATGATTGTGTCACAGTAGAACATGTGAATTTTTTTATTATGCACTAACCCTCTAATGAGAATTACTCTGAGTTTGGTGTGGCGGAAGTTTTCAAGTAGCAAGAGAGAAGGATGATATGATGTGATCAAGAAGAGTGAAAAGCCTAAGCTTGGGGATGCCCCCGTGGGTCACCCAAGCAAATTCAAGAAGACTCAAGCGTCTAAGCTTGGGGATGCCCAAGGCATCCCCTACTTCATCAACAAAGTATCAGGTCATCTCTAGTGATACTATATTTTTATTCTTTCACATCATATGTATTTTACTTGGAGCGTCTGTGTGCTTTTATTGATGTATTTTTATTTTCTGAGTAAATTGGATCCTAGCATTCTTGTGTGGGAGAGAGACACGCTCCGCTTTTTCATATGAATACTCATGTTTTTCACTTATATTTGTTGAGCATTCTTAGCTAGCTACTGCTATGCTTCCAGCTCTTGTTTTTCATGCATCTCTTATTCAGAGCTGTTAGCTTTTGTAGAGTAGTACTCTTTTGTTTTAGCTAGTAAAGCTTTTGTTGAAACAAAGTTGATTGTTTGCTTGGTTACAGAAAATGCAACATGTGGTAGATGGTATATTAAAAAGACACATCTGTAGATCATTGTCTTGATTAATGTGATGTTTGGCAATTGTTTTGAGCTCTCAAGTATTTCATGTTTAAGCTCTTGCATCATGTGGTTAAAAGCCTAGTAATGAAGAACTACTGTAGAGCTACTGAAATTTGGTTTGCATGATTTGCTATCTCTAAGGTCTAGATATTTTTTGGTAAAAGTGTTTGAGCAACAAGGAAGACAGTATAGAGTTTTTATAATGCTTGCTTTATGTTTTCATGTAAGTCTTGCTGTTCCAGTTGATACCTTGTGTTTGCTTCAAACAATCTTGCTAGCCTAAACTCTGTACTGTGAGGAGGTCCGAGCTAGGATGGGAAGGAGTTGGATGAGAATGCGAGGGGCGCGTCCTGCTTTTATAGCCATGACGGCGCCTCCACTGGCGTCCCCTCGTGTCTCTCATTGTTGGAAATCGAGGAGGCCGATCCAGTTACTCCCCCAAGCGGAGTAGCTCCGAGGCCATTGATGAGACAAGCCACGAAGACCAGCCACCCGGGACCCACTTTGGCCAGTTTTTAGGCCATGGCCCCGGCAGCTGGAGCAAGGGCCACCGGGACCATGCCCGGGGGCTACTGTCGCAGCAGTGGAACATGGGGTTCCCCTAGTGCTGCCAAAGTGGGTCCACTCCCTGTGGGCCCAAGCTGAAGATGGACAAGGCCAAGATCCAAGTCATCCCCGCGGGTTCCTCCTTTGGCCTCGCGGGGCCAAGCAAGACACACGCCGACTAAGGGCTCCGGTCCTGGGGGCCTATCGGGTCCCCGAATCAAGCCAGAAGACATGGAAGAGCCCGAGGGTCCGAGCTCCCGGCAGGAGGCTGGGCTCCCCCTCGGGTGCCTCCCCGCACCCTTGTGGATAAGCTCTCCACCTCAGGCGAGAAGACTTGGGAAGCAAGGCGTAGAAGGCGCGGGCAGGGAGCACAGCTCGTGGTGGTGTCAGCCACTATTCGCCTCAGGGCGGACGCTCCCACCTAACCTTCACGGGAAGCGCAAGGCGGAGGAGAAGCCACGTCTCCTCCTAAACCATCCAGGAGGGTCCTTCACCCCGAAGGCCCCTCTTGCCCCTCACGTGCCTTGTGGCAACCCCTTGGCCTATAAAAGGAGGACCAAGGCACGGAGGAGAGGGAAGAAGTTTGGACGAAGCACCAGCTGAACCATAGCAAGACTAGACTAGGGCTGCCAAGGTAGAGAGGAAGGTGATCTCCTCCGGGTCAGGATCTGTCCTTCTTCTACCTCCAGCCAAAACCCTTCCGGGTACCTCACCCGAGGGGATCCTTTGTAAGCCACGCTATGAATAACCCATCAATCCAGACATGCAGGAGTAGGGCTTTTAGCCTCCGGGCGGCCTGAACCTGGGTAGCTCCTTGTGTCCCTTTCGTTGCATGCCTTGATCGTGGAGAGGAGAGCTTGATCCCGACTCCGCACATGAAGAAGATCCTCAGCCTCCTTCGCGCCCCGTGCCGAACCTAAAAGGGGGTATCCTCTACTCCCAGTGTCCGTGCATCGAGACACGACATCTGGCGCGCCAGGTAGGGGGCGCAAGCGCTGGTTTCTTCTTCATCAAGTTCTTCGGCAAGCTCTTCGTCAAGCATGGCGCCGAAGAGGAGGGCAGACCCTGCGGCATCCAAGCCCGTCTCTCCTTCGCGCACTCAAGCTTCCTCCGACCGTCGTGCTGCTGCCGTGCGGAGGGCCGCTTCTCCATCCCCGCCTCCTTCGGGGCGGGCGGCACCGGACGAGGTGGACGGCCTCAACAAGAACGGCGGCCCTGGAGGAACGGCGGCTCCTAAAGGCACCACCGTCCCTCCTCCCCCTCGGTCAGGGGAAAAGAGCATCTGCAACGGCGCCAGCAAGGACCCTACTGCTGGGAGAGAGGGTCGCAGCGCCTGCCCCAGCGAAGGTCCACAAGCATCCAAGAGCAAGTCCTCCGCACCTCCACCTGCGGACGCACAAGCTCGCCATGACGCACTGGTTGCTGCCAAGGCCTTGATGCAGTTCCCTCCAACCAACGGTGATCCCAAGATCTACCAAGAATGGAGGACTCGAGTGGAGAGGCTTCTCGACTTCGCCGATGGTGGTCCGTGGGTTGAACCCACTCAAGCCCCTACCGCCGACGATCCCGAAGCAGCGCAAGACAAGACATGTGAACCGCGAGGCCAGCCTCGCGGTGAACGTCAAGCCAAGGTGGCACCTGCTCGCACCGCACCACCGATGGCCGATCGGCTGCACCGCAACCGCGGCCCAACCATCTCCGTCGGGTCATCTACTTCGCGCAACCCAAATCTTCGTGACGAGCTCAACAGCCGTCAGAACGAGGATATGCACACCCGCATCGAGCGTCGCCGGGAGCGTCATCGTCGGACGGACCTCGACATCGACCTCGCAGAGGGCTGCGTCGCCCTGGCCCCTGAGTTCCGCCACTTCGACTGGCCCAAGAAATTCAAGATCGACGTGCTCCGCTACGACGGCACCACGAACCCCCGGGACTTTCTGCAGATCTACTCTCTTGCTGTGACGGTCGCCGGGGCCGACGAAGTCATGATGGCCAACTGGTTCCCTTTGGCCCTGAAAGGGGATGCCCAAACCTGGCTTCTCAACCTTCCCGAAGGCTCCATCCGATCCTGGCGGGCGCTAAGGAACAGTTCCTGGGGGCTTTCCAAGGCGGGTACAAGCGCCCGGGAGCTCCCAGTGACCTCCACGACTTCAAGCAGCTTCCGGGTGAAACCTTCGCAAGTTCATCCAGCGCTTCACCCAGAAGATGAACACCATCCCGTGCATCAAGGAAGAGATGGTGATCCAGTCCTTCCACGCCAACGTCCGCAACCCCAAGATGCGCGAGAAGCTGAGCATCCACCGCGTCGAGTCTGCTCGTAAGCTCTGGGAGCTTGCAGATCGGTGCGCTCGAGCTGAAGAAGGAGTCAAGATCCCCGGGGAAGATGAACCCGAGGACAAGGCCGCTCCGTCCAAGAACAAGAAGCGGGACCCTGGACCCGACAAGCGGATCTTCGTCACTGAGCCTCTTCCGAAGAAGGCCAAGCACGCGCCGACTTCCGAGGAGGAAGGCGGAGGTGACCCCTGGTGTCACCTTCATCCAGAAGGCAACCACCTGCTCAAGGACTGCCGCATGCTCAAGAACCTCGCCATCCGGGAGCAGCGTCGAGCTGACGGGATCAGTCAAGACGGCTGCTACAACTGTGGCACTGCCGGGCACATCGCTCGTGACTGTCCTACGGGTCGCCAAGGCGGGGCGGCCGTGGATGGAACCGAGGCGGTGGCCGCGGAGGCCGCGGAGGAGGGCGCGGCGGTCAAGGCGGTCGCGGCTACAACAATCCAGAAGCCGCACGACGGCAATGGGGAAGCTCCGGCTCCTCAAGGAGGCAATGGCGGGACGTATCAAGAGTCACCGGGGTCGTCGGGTGCATCCACGGAGGATCTTCTCTGCCTCCCTCCAACGGCGCCTGCAAGAGGCTTGTCCGGGAGCTGAACCGGTCGCCTGCTCCGTCTAGGCCCCTGGACTGGTCCAGCCAAGTTATCACCTTCGACCCAGAAGACCACCCGGTCAACACTGCCGGGGTCGGGACCCTGCCGCTGATCGTGTCACCCATCATCCACAACTACAAGGTCACCAAGATGCTGGTCGACGGAGGCTCCAGCCTCAACCTGCTGACGGCAAAGGTCCTGGCCATCCTTCAGATCCTGCAGTCCCCTGCAAGACACCGGCGTGTTCCAAGGCGTGAACGGAAGTGTCACTCGACCTCTCGGGAAGATCACGCTCCCAGTCACCTTTGGTGACTCGAAGAACTTCCGCACAGAGGACATCGTCTTCGACATCGCAGACACTCCGCTCCCGTACAACGGCATACTTGGCAGGCCTGCCCTGGCCAAGTTCATGGCCGTCTCCCACTTCGCCTACAACATGCTGAAGATCCCGGCGCCGTGGGGCGTCATCAAGATCAAGGCCGACGTCGACGACACCATCTACTGTGTTCAGCAGTTGAACCAGACGGTGGCGACCATGGCGGACGTCCCTCCAAGCGTACAGGAGGATGATGATGGTGCTTTCTCCGGGGGCGAAGGGCACCCTGGGGGCTCCACATCTACTCCCTCCAAGAAGGCGCCATTCCGTGGCGACCCGCAGCTGACCAAGAAGGTGGCACTGACCAGTGACGGCGTCCGCTCCATCACCATCGGTGCCCGCCTCACCGACAAATAGGAAAGCGCGCTCGTCGCCTTCCTTCGGGAAAACTCTGATGTCTTCGCATGGGAGGCATCGGGTTTGCCCGGTGTTCCAAGGGAGGTGATCGAGCACAAACTGGCGGTTACTCCGGGGGCTCGCCCCGTGAAGCAGGTTCTCCGGAACCAAAGCAAGGAAAAGCTGGAGTTCATCATCGCTGAGGTGGACAAACTGATAGAAGCTGGTGTCATCCGGTCGGTTCCTCACCCAACCTGGGTGGCCAACCCCGTGGTGGTACCGAAGCCCATGACCTTCAAATGGAGACTCTGCATCGACTTCACAGACCTGAATAAGGCCTGTCCCAAGGACCCTTTCCCCCTGCCGCGGATCGACATGATCGTGGATTCCACGGCCGGGTGCGAGCTGCTGTGCTTCTTGGACGCCTTCTCCGGGTACCACCAGATCATGATGGCGCTCGAGATCAAGAGAAGACGGCCTTCATCACTCCCAAGGCTGCTACTGCTACACCCGGATGCCTTTTGGCCTCCGGAACGCCGGCGCTACCTTCCAGCGCGTGATGCAAGCGTGTCTCGGGTCGCAGTTGGGCCGCAACGTTGAAGCGTACATCGACGACATCGTGGTCAAGACCCGGTACAAGGACTCCCTCATCCAAGACCTGCACGAGACCTTCGAGAACCTGCGCCGGGTCAACTTCAAGCTCAACCCCGACAAGTGCGTATTCGGGGTACCCTCCGGCAAGCTGCTGGGTTTCCTGGTCTCTCACCGAGGGATCGAGGCGAATCCAGACAAGATCAAGGCGATCGAGCGCATGGAGGCGCCCCGGCGGGTCAAGGACGTCCAGCGCCTCAACGGGTGCATCACTGCGCTCGGGCGGTTCATCTCAAGGCTTGGGGAGCGGGCTTTGCCGTTCTTCAAGCTGCTCAAGAAGTCAGGTCCCGTGGAGTGGACGCCCGAGGCCGAGGAGGCCCTGCAATCCCTCAAGCGCTACCTTGCCTCGCCGCCAATCCTCGTGGCACCAGAAGAAAAGGAGCCCCTGCTGCTGTACATCGCCGCCACCAATCAGGTGGTCAGCGCTGTACTGGTGGTGGAGCGTGACGCTCCTCCGAAGAAGTCAAGCAAGACCAAGGGCAAGCGCACCGGGGACTCTCTCTCGGGGCAACCATGCAAGAAAAGGCTGCCGGGTGACCAGGGGCCCAGCGACCCCGACGTCACCACAACCTTACCAGACGGCGCGGAGCCCGGGGAGCTTCTCTCCGGCGGAACTCCGCCGGGGGCTACTTCGTCCCCACCCCAAGGCGTCGACGCGGAGGAAGCCGAGCCCAATCAGGACTCGGTGACCCGCAAGGTGCATCGACCGGTCTACTTCGACAGCGCAGTGCTGCGCGACGCCCGGGAGCGATACCCCATGATGCAGAAGCTGCTGCTGGCAATCCTCATTGCCTCCCGCAAGATGAGGCCGAACTTCCAAAGCCATCCCATCACGGTGGTATCCAAGTTCCCACTCAGAAGCCCGTTGGAGAACCCACTCGCCACCGGACGCATATCATGGTGGGCCACGGAGCTTCAGGGTTTCGGCCTCAAGTTCGAGCACACGGACAACATCAAGAGCCAGGCGCTGGCGGACTTCACTGCCGAGTGGACCGAGACGGCACTCGACGACCCGGAAGAGGAAACCTGTCTCCCCGGGAAAGAAGATCCCAACGCCTGGACCATGCACTTCGACGGCTCCTACACCAGGGGAAAAGGAGGTGCTGGGGTTGTTCTAACTTCACCAATTGGTGATCGGCTCAAGTACTCTCGTCCAGATGCACTACCAAGGGAACATCTCCAACAACACGGCGGAGTACGAGGGCTTGCTTACAGGGTGCCCCGGGAGTTTTCCCCATTAGATTTGTTTGTTTTGTCTTTTTGGCATCATCATGACATCATCATGCATTTTATCACATTACATGTTTTCCTAAATAATTGAAAAAATGTTAATTTTGGCAAACCTATTTTATTTATGCAAATAATAAATCCATCCCCCTCTTTTCTATTGAAATAAAACCCAAAATTATATTTGGGAATAATTGCAAAAATTATTTCAAATCAAAACTAAAGTTTTGTAAAAGTCTTGCCTCTCCTATTCCCTCTTCTCTAATTTCTTTTCCCTCTTTTCTATCCCCTATCTTTTTCCTCTCTTGTTCCCTCTCTTTTTATTCCTGGAAATTGAGAAATTCCTGGAATTCCGAAATGGGCCAAGGTAGCACCATCTGGCCCGTTTCCATCCTCAGCCACCTCCTCCCTGAAGCCCAGCCGGCCCAACTCCAGCCCATCTTCTCCCTTCCCTGTCGCTTTCTTCTCAGAGAGGAGCACGCACATGGTGACGCTGCCGTGGCCTCCACCGGGCAGCGCCTCCTCTCTCTTGTTCCCTCCCCTTTATAACCTGCCTCGCGCCGCACCTCTCCTAACCCTAGCCTTCTCCCTCCTCACGCCGCCACCATCTCCCTTCCTTCTCCCTTCTTCCACCTCCCTCCCAAGAGCTCCATGGCCGGAGCTTGAAAATTCGACATCACGCCGTCGCTATGGTCGTCCCCGAGCCAAGATGACTACTCCAGGAGCTCGGCCTCGTCTCCCTCGACGTCCACGCCAAAGAATTTGAGCCGGGAACGCCCAGGACGCCGCCGCCAAGGCCTTCTTTTCCACCGGCCGGAGCTCTTCCCGACGAAATTCGCCGCTGCCGGACTTCCTCGAGCACGATCGACTACATCGACGCACTCGCTGTGAGCCCCTCTCCCGTTTCCCCTCCTTCTCCATCTCGATTACATTCTGTAGTCGACGCCACCCTCTGCTCTTGTTGTTCGTCTGCCATGGCTGTGCTTGCGCACGAGCTCTGCTCGATCTGCTGCTGCTGCTCTTCTTGCACCCCCGTGCCTCACACAGCACCCACGCCTGCACCACAACCTCCGCACGCACACCAGCACGCCTCCGCACCCTAGCGCCGCCCGCCTCTGCTCGTCTTCACCGAGCCTCTCGGAGTTCATCCGCCGTCGCCTCTGCTTCTGAAGAAAGTCTGAAACTTTTCAGTTTCGGGTTCAGTTAACCTCGCTACTGCACTGCATATATTGTCGCTTCTGAATCCTACCACAACCCGAGTCGTAGCCCAGTGGCTAGCTCTGCCTAGATCCATCAGAAAGACCCGGGTTCGAATCCCCTCTTTGGTAGAACCATCCTTTTTCCTCTCTGCCTAAATTCTTTTTCTTTTTATCTGTTAAGTCTTGTATAATTAATATCTCCTGTTTTAGAAATCTAATAAATACAAATTATATGTCTATTTTTATCAGAAAAATGCAAGCAATATTAATTTGTCATCCATGCTCATGTTTGCATATTGTAACTTGTTCTTTAGTTGTGTTTGTTATATCACCTAAATAATTAAATATGGAATGTGAGGGGTAATAAATTAAATAATGTCCCCATTCCATTTAATATTGTGTAGCTCACCCATATCTTGTTTCTACATGCTAATAACATTTAATTTTGATGGTTAGAAAAATAACTTGAACCTTATAATCAAATGTCGGAATCTCGGTTCCGTTTAATTTGGCTTAAGTGTATCTTCTCATGTTTTGCCATGTCATGCATCATCGCCAACATGCTGGATCTTTTGCCGTAGTTGTAAGATGCATCTTTTGCGCTTTTCCAGTGTTTGTTGCGTCTTCCGAATAGGACGTTGAGATGATGTGAGCAACGACAAGATCTTCTTCCATGCAGGATTCCAGGCAAGCTTTGCTTACTTGCTACCATTACATTGTCTTCCATTCCTGCCGTTGATCTATGCTATCCTTATGTTACGATGCTTGTGTCTCGATCCTATATACATGTTTACCATGCAGCCTCATACAGCCTTATCCCCACATCCTATTACCTTGTTGCTTGTTTACCAGTTGCCCGTGCGAGTCGTAGTTGCATGCTTAGGTCTGTTGTTGTAAGTCTGTCTTTTCTTATGTATCACCTGCTTAGTATGATAGTTGGTTCACTTACTTAAAATAATGATAATGTTTGTGGGAGATGAACTAAATGATAAGGCACCCGGTGGAAGGCCAATGCGTTGGTGTTTTGTTCTGCTAAGTGTCGCACTAGGAACTCAGTTCTTGTCCTCTTATCCAAGTATGAGCGCACTTCCCACTCGTGCGTGGTCCTATGGAACCCCCCTCGACTCTGACCGGAACTTCAGCTTGTCCAGGCGCCACACCTAGTTCGGGTTTTCCATTCGTCTCAGATGCATTGATACTAGTGTAGTATTTTACTTTGGCGGTGTGCCTTGTTACATGCATATAGGGCGCGGCCTGTTGGTGCGGAGGGGTGTCTCCTGCGGGAATTCGCACCCTTTTGGCCGGGACCAGCATAGCTCCCGTGGCTCCTTGGACTTGCTGTAGTGAAGGAACAGAGTTGTGTTGAGGAGCCCTACCTTTTATCTGGGTTTCTCGAACGTGTATGGGTTAACCATGGTGCATCCCTGCAGGGTTAAATCTTTTCAAGAAGCCGAGTCCGCGGTTATGGACAACTTGGATCGGATGCTGGCTAACAAGATCACAAACAACTTACACCTAATGATTCTAATTAACTTGACTAGTAAGTTAGACTTACTTTCACAATAAGATGTAACTAAAATTTGACAACTGTGTGAGTTTCCCTCGATTGCTTCCTCATACTTGGTTGAGGGGGTGAATCTGGGAAGTGTTATGCTTGGTGTTAGAAGTTAGTTGGTTCCGAAACGCTCTCTTATCCCTCTCTTTTAGCCGGAAGTTGTAGAGTGTCTCTATAGGTTGTTTAGTGCTGCTGCTGCCGCTCAGTCCACCATCCTTTACTTTTGGTAGCCTTTGTGTTGGTAACTTGTGAGCATTGCTTGCCAGGCGGTTGTGCCTGACCCATCTTTGGGCTGTACTTTTATGTGCAGTCAACAGGTTTGAAGTCTGACGACGTTAGCTTGGGTATCCCTCCGGCTCGGCCTGGGCAGGGATATGGATGCCATGGTTATCTTCAGGACTCTTAGTCCAATTTGTATCTTATCCGTAGTCGGATACTATTTTGCTTTCGCTGTGCCTTGTATCTTTGTAATGCATCAGTTGTTTCGTGACTCGTTTGAGTCGTTCTTGTATATATATATCTCATTCTGTTGTTGTTGCGGATTCTTTCGTGAACTGTTGTAATGTTATCACAATTCCACCACATAACGCGCATGTTTCGGTGTGCACGTTATGTCTGCTGGGCGTCCTAAGATCGTTATTATGCAGATTTTTGGCAGGATCGCTGAAATCTGCATAGTACCGATTTTGGGGCGTCACAAAGTGGTATCAGAGCTTTGGTTCCGAAACCAAAGGTTGTTTCGATACAAATGGTTATCGAAGCAGCAGGTCCACAAAGCCTGTAGGATAACCTCGCTAACGGTCGTGTATCTAGAGTGTCTAAACTAATTTTGGCTAAAACTATTATTGGAATTATCTCAATAGGATTCTTGTTTATTCCTTACCTTTGTTCTATTACTCCTCTTATCTTATTTGTTTTGGAGTCTCCTCTCTTACCCATCTTTCAAAGTTTTAGGATCCTACGTGGGTGGACGATTTGTGCCTTTCTACCTTTTAGGTTCGAGCTTTCAAAGTTGCCATCGACGGGAGCTACAACTTCTTGTTAGTGGTGTCGAGAAGATCATCATGGAGTATGAAGACTCGATAGTTACCCCTCCCTTCTTCTTGCCTCGGCTTGGATCGCGGGGGCGCGATCCCTTGTTAGTGGTGTCGATTGTAATGCCCCGGGAGTTTTCCCCATTAGATTTGTTTGTTTTGTCTTTTTGGCATCATCATGACATCATCATGCATTTTATCACATTACATGTTTTCCTAAATAATTGAAAAAATGTTAATTTTGGCAAACCTATTTTATTTATGCAAATAATAAATCCATCCCCTCTCTTTTCTATTGAAATAAAACCCAAAATTATATTTGGGAATAATTGCAAAAATTATTTCAAATCCAAACTAAAGTTTTGTAAAAGTCTTGCCTCTCCTATCCCCTCTTCTCTAATTTCTTTTCCCTCTTTTCTATCCCCTATCTTTTTCCTCTCTTGTTCCCTCTCTTTTTATTCCTGGAAATTGAGAAATTCCTGGAATTCCGAAATGGGCCAAGGTAGCACCATCTGGCCCATTTCCATCCCTCAGCCACCTCCTCCCTGAAGCCCAGCCGGCCCAACTCCAGCCCATCTTCTCCCTTCCCTGTCGCTTTCTTCTCAGAGAGGAGCACGCACATGGTGACGCTGCCGTGGCCTCCACCGGGCAGCGCCTCCTCTCTCTTGTTCCCTCCCCTTTATAACCTGCCTCGCGCCGCACCTCTCCTAACCCTAGCCTTCTCCCTCCTCACGCCGCCACCATCTCCCTTCCTTCTCCCTTCTTCCACCTCCCTCCCAAGAGCTCCATGGCCGGAGCTTGAAAATTCGACATCACGCCGTCGCTATGGTCGTCCCCGAGCCAAGATGACTACTCCAGGAGCTCGGCCTCGTCTCCCTCGACGTCCACGCCAAAGAATTTGAGCCGGGAACGCCCAGGACGCCGCCGCCAAGGCCTTCTTCTCCACCGGCCGGAGCTCTTCCCGACGAAATTCGCCGCTGCCGGACTTCCTCGAGCACGATCGACTACATCGACGCACTCGCTATGAGCCCCTCTCCCGTTTCCCCTTCTTCTCCATCTCAATTACATTCTGTAGTTGACGCCACCCTCTGCTCTTGTTGTTCGTCTGCCATGGCTGTGCTTGCACACGAGCTCTGCTCGATCTGCTGCTGCTCTTCTTGCACCCCCGTGCCTCACACAGCACCCACGCCTGCACCACAACCTCCGCACACACACCAGCACACCTCCGCACCCCAGCGCCGCCCGCCTCTGCTCGACTTCACCGAGCCTCTCGGAGTTCATCCGCCGTCGCCTCTGCTTCTGAAGAAAGTCTGAAACTTTTCAGTTTCGGGTTCAGTTAACCTCGCTACTGCACTGCATATATTGTCGCTTCTGAATCCTACCACAACCCGAGTCATAGCCCAGTGGCTAGCTCTGCCCAGATCCATCAGAAAGACCCGAGTTCGAATCCCCTCTTTGGCAGAACCATCCTTTTTCCTCTCTGCCTAAATTCTTTTCTTTTTATCTGTTAAGTCTTGTATAATTAATATCTCCTGTTTTAGAAATCTAATAAATACAAATTATATGTCTATTTTTATCAGAAAAATGCAAGCAATATTAATTTGTCATCCATGCTCATGTTTGCATATTGTAACTTGTTCTTTAGTTGTGTTTGTTATATCACCTAAATAATTAAATATGGAATATGAGGGGTAATAAATTAAATAATGTCCCCATTCCATTTAATATTGTGTAGCTCACCCATATCTTGTTTCTACATGCTAATAACATTTAATTTTGATGGTTAGAAAAATAACTTGAACCTTATAATCAAATGTCGGAATCTCGGTTCCGTTTAATTTGGCTTAAGTGCATCTTCTCATGTTTTGCTATGTCATGCATCATCGCCAACATGCTGGATCTTTTGCCGTAGTTGTAAGATGCATCTTTTGCGCTTTTCCAGTGTTTGTTGCGTCTTCGTGAATAGGACGTTGAGATGATGTGAGCAACAACAAGATCTTCTTCCATGCAGGATTCCAGGCAAGCTTTGCTCACTTGCTACCATTACATTGTCTTCCATTCCTGCCGTTGATCTATGCTATCCTTATGTTACGATGCTTGTGTCTCGATCCTATATACATGTTTACCATGCAGCCTCATACAGCCTTATCCCCACATCCTATTACCTTGTTGCTTGTTTACCTGTTGGCCGTGCGAGTCGTAGTTGCATGCTTAGGTCTGTTGTTGCAAGTCTGTCTTTTCTTATGTATCACCTGCTTAGTATGATAGTTTGGTTCACTTACTTAAAATAATGATAATGTTTGTGGGAGATGAACTAAATGATAAGGCACCCGGTGGAAGGCCAATGCGTTGGTGTTTTGTTCTGCTAAGTGTCGCACTAGGAACTCAGTTCTTGTCCTCTTATCCAAGTACGAGCGCACTTCCACTCGTGGGTGGTCCTATGGAACCCCCCTCGACTCTGACCGGAACTTCAGCTTGTCCAGGCGCCACACCTAGTTCGGGTTTTCCATTCGTCTCAGATGCATTGATACTAGTGTAGTATTTTACTTTGGCGGTGTGCCTTGTTACATGCATATAGGGCGCGGCCTGTTGGTGCAGAGGGGTGTCTCCTACGGGAATTCGCACCCTTTTGGCCGGGACCAGCATAGCTCCCGTGGCTCCTTGGACTTGCTGTAGTGAAGGAACAGAGTTGTGTTGAGGAGCCCTACCTTTTATCTGGGTTTCTCGAACGTGTATGGGTTAACCATGGTGCATCCCTGCAGGGTTAAATCTTTTCGAGAAGCCGAGTCCGCGGTTATGGACAACTTGGATCGGATGCTGGCTAACAAGATCATAAACAACTTACACCAAATGATTCTAATTAACTTGACTAGTAAGTTAGACTTACTTTCACAATAAGATGTAACTAAAATTTGACAACTGTGTTAGTTTCCCTCGATTGCTTCCTCATACTTGGTTGAGGGGGTGAATCTGGGAAGTGTTATGCTTGGTGTTAGAAGTTAGTTGGTTCCAAAATGCTCTCTTATCCCTCTTTTTAGCCGGAAGTTGTAGAGTGTCTCTATAGGTTGTTTAGTGCTGCTGCTGCCGCTCAGTCCACCATCCTTTACTTTTGGTAGCCTTTGTGTTGGTAACTTGTGAGCATTGCTTGCCAGGCGGTTGTGCCTGACCCATCTTTGGGCTGTACTTTTATGTGCAGTCAACAGGTTTGAAGTCTGACGACGTTAGCTTGGGTATCCCTCCGGCTCGGCCTGGGCAGGGATATGGACGCCATGGTTATCTTCAGGACTCTTAGTCCAATTTGTATCTTATCCGTAGTCAGATACTATTTTGCTTTCGCTGTGCCTTGTATCTTTGTAATGCATCAGTTGTTTCGTGACTCGTTTGAGTCGTTCTTGTATATATATCTCATTCTGTTGTTGTTGCGGATTCTTTCGCGAACTGTTGTAATGTTATCACAATTCCACCCACATAACGCGCATGTTTCGGTGTGCACGTTATGTCTGCTGGGCGTCCTAAGATCGTTATTATGCGGATTTTTGGCAGGATCGCTGAAATCTGCATAGTACCGATTTTGGGGCATCACAGCTTCGTGCTGCAATCAGCCTCGGCATCAACAAGATCGTCGTCAAGGGTGACTCTCAGCTGGTCATCAAGCAAGTGAACAAAGAGTACGCGTGTCCTCAGATGGCACCGTACGTCGAGGAGGTCTGGAAGCTGCAGCGGCGCTTCGACAACTTCCGGGCTGTGTACTTCCCACGGGGAGAGAACACGGCCACTGACGAGCTATCGCAGTTAGCATCCAGGCGAGAACCAGTACCTCCCGGGATCTACATCGAGGTTCTCAGGCAACCTTCGATTCCTCCCGAGAGGCCCGCGGCAAGACCTGCGCCGGGGGCTGGCGACCTTTCTACATCGACAACACGGGTAGCCAGCCCAGAAGCTCAAGACCCGGCAGCTCCTCTGGCGAAGGAAGCTATGCTTTCTTTTCGTCGGATGGTGCTCCCGGTGGAAGGAACCCACCCTCCTTGGGCTCGGGACATCGTCAAGTACATGATGGAGCACGCCCTCCGGAGGATGATCACGACGCCGAGCGGGTGGCTCGCCAAGCCAAGCTCTACGTCATGATCGACGGCGAGCTCTACCGGCGGCGGGACAATGGAGTCAAGCTCCGCTGCATCCCACAAGAACAAGGCCAAGTACTGCTAAGGGACATCCACGAGGGCACGTGTTCAAGTCATGTGGCGTCAAGATCTCTGGCGGGAAAAGTTTTTCGTCACGGGTTCTACTGGCCAACAGTCCTCAGTGATGCCGAGCAGCTAGTCAAGACCTGTGAAGCCTGCCAGTACTATGCGAAGAACATATATCAGCCGGCGCAAGCTCTGCAATCAATTCCAATCTCCTGGCCGTTCGCGGTCTGGGGGCTGGACATCGTGGGGAAGATACCGAAGTCTGTCGGGGGACATGAGTACCTGTTCGTGGCCATCGACAAGTTCACAAAGTGGGTGGAAGTGATGCCAGTCCCAAGACAAACAGCTCAGGCAGCCATCAAGTTTATTGAAGGGATTGTGTACCGCTTCGGAGTACCCAACAGGATCATAACGGACAATGGCACTCAGTTCACAAGCCGACCTTTCCTCAACTTCTGTGAAGAGATGGGCATCAAGGTGTGTTTTGCCTCAGTGCCTACCCAAGGTGCAATGGGCAAGTAGAGCGAGCCAATGCGGAGGTCCTGAAAGGTTTGAAGACCAAGGCCTTTGACAAGCTGGAGAACAAGGGCAAGAATTGGATTGAGCATCTGCCAAGCGTCTTGTGGTCCCTCAGAACCACGCCAAGCAGAGCAACTGGAGAAACACTTTCTTCCTTGTCTATGGAGCCGAAGCCGTCCTGCCAACTGAGCTCAGGCATGGATCTCCCCGGGTACTTGCCTATGATGAAGAGGCTCAAGCTGAGAAGAGGATTGATGACATCAACCTCTTGGAAGAAGTACGGTGTCGAGCATCTCTGCGATCCGCTGTTATCAGCAAGGGCTCCGTCGCTACCATGATCGCCATATCCGCTCACGGGTACTGGAGCCCGAGACCTGGTTCTCCGCAGAAAGCAGAAGCTTGATAACCTGAACAAGCTGTCGTCCAAGTGGGAAGGACCTTATCGGGTGACACATACCCTGAGACCCGGAGCTGTTTACCTGGAGGATGAGAAAGGCAGGCCGGAGGGCAACGCCTGGAACATCGAGAATCTCCGGAAGTTCTACCCTGAATACGAACACGAATCGCAGATAGTTAAGATCGACTAAGCACGCCCGAGGGGCTAGTGTTCTGTATAAGGGTGTAAGAATCGTCGCCAAGGAATAAAAGATAAGTTTTTCAATTCCGTGAGCCTCTCTATTTTGTCGTGAAGTGTGTTATCCGTAACAACCCCCAAGCAGGGGGCTGACATGGTGCCGGTGGCTGACAGGTCGAACGCGAGTGGCCTATCAGTAGGCACTGCCACCTGATCGTGCCGTACTGCCGCGGTAAGAAGTGGAACGGGCAGTGCTGTGTTTTAAAGAACCTAAACACAGAAATGCACATTCAACTTTGCTTGCGGGTTGCTTCGGATGAAACACTTTCACGACACATAAGGGAGGGTCCATTCTTTTCCTACTGAAAGTTTGCTGTGTGTAGCGCCTCTCCCGGGACAGGACTGGACGCTGGCGGGTGACCATGGAGCTGGATACCCGGGAAGGACGAAGCTGTCAAGGATGCGGCAAAACAGCTAAGTCTTTGCATGAGCATCCTGCATTCTAGGCATAATATCTCGCTCGGAGTCAATATACCACCAACCTGCGCATGCTTGACGGTTGATGAGAGCCTTTGCGGGGTAATGCATCCTCCCCGGCGAACGGTTCGATTTCCCTTCGAGCTTAGTACCCGCGGCTGTGGAGTGGACTCCCGGAAGGTATAGTGCTCTTAGGGGTGCTGCTACTGGTGCGGGCGGTTAGAGCACTTGTCACCTAAGAGATCTCCTCTGATAACTTGACAGCGCGTTAGTGCAAGGGGAGGTTTGGGAAATGACCCCGGGAGTTGAGCACTAGGATTGCATTCATCTGAACTTACATTCTGAATTTACAATTATGAATTACATTCAGCTGAGCTTTCCTGAGTACATATCTAGCCTATGCTACTAAGGCCAGCTCAGGGCTCCTGGCTGTGCAGACTTGTTTTTGTTTCGTGGCCTGCCATGTGCACTCCTTTCTTCCGGGGACGCCTGGGGAAGGGAGGGCATTTGTGCCGGATCTTGTCAGGCGCGTCGAAAAGCTTGACCTCCATCGGCCGACCAGTATCCTCCGGGGCCGAAAAGGTGAAAGAGTCCATCCGCTAGCTCGCCCACGGCCCGGCTCTCGGCCTACGAATGGCGGTTCAGGTCAAGAGTCAAGATCACCCAAGGCGAAAGATGGAAAAACAAAGAAGGATCGAGCGGCAAACCTTTTCAACGGCCTCGAGCTCTGCCACAACCAAGGAGAGCTCCGGGATGCCGGCGGTCCTTTCCTTCAGGACAGACCACAGGTGCGCTCTTACTACCCTAACCCGAGCTTCTCCCTGGGCAGCAGGACCAGAAACATCCGCCAGGCGACGAATGTTTTGGGCGGCGAAAGCGCGGGACGCTGCTCCTTCAGCGGTTCGGGCTTCAACCACGGGGGGCGCCTCCGCGCCTCGGAAGGCGGACTCCGCCGTAGACACGTCGGACATGGCCGCCTCTGCATCGTTGGACATGGCGCTGCAGCACAAGGAGGAGCGAAGAAGGAAGAGGAGCAGGGCCAAGTGAGAGGATGCGGCGAACAGGCTGGGGGCTGAGGGCTTTTATAGGCCTCTCGTTCCCCATCTACCCCAGGCGTTTCGGCTGCTACATTAATGGGAGCGCGTTTTGCAAAAAACCCGTTCTCATTCACACGAGCACGACACGGAGGCAAGAAGGGGAGCAGGATCTTCTTCATTTACAAGGACTACAAGGGGCAATCTTTTTACAACAAAAAGGTTGGCTCCTATCGAGCAAGGAACACCGCCGCACAACGGAAGGCGCTACTTCCAGAAGTACGTCGTCAAGGTCAACGAGATCTCCATGGCGCCCGTCCGAGGTTCCTCGCCATCAAGAAGACGAGCTCTCCTCGACCTTGATGTCAGATGAGTTTTCCTCATCTTCATCCTCGTCGAAGGAGCTCGAGCTGCCGCTGCTGCTTTCCGCGCAGCACTCCACGCGTCCGCCGTCGACACCGAAGATCTTCACGGAGAGCGTCGCCTCTCCGTCAAACAGGAACGCCAAGCATTGCCCCCGGGACAGGCGGGGGCGTGGGAGAACGTCTTCCACCCCTGGCCCAGAAGCAAAGCTCCTTCGGCGGTCCGCTCCGCCACGGCCCAGGAGGGGCCATTGGGACAGCCGTCCACCTGCAACCAGAAGCCGGAAGGCCTGACGTCCTCCGTCGCCGTCGCAAAGGAGTCCGGCAGGAGAAGCCTGCTGCGGGGCCGGTGGTTCAGATCCACGATGAACTCGAATGGCGCGAAGCCGGAGTGGATCATGCTTCTAGGAGAAGAAGCAGCGGAGCCGCGGCCTCCACGGCCGCCGCGACCGCGAATCCCGTCCTCGTGGGGCAGATCGACCGCGAATGGAGGGACCACTTTCCGCCGCTGCAGAAGAGGAGCGAGGTCGCCCAACTCCCCTTTTCACTCTCGCCATTGGGACTGGTGATTTGTGAGGAGGTCCGGAGCTGGGATGGGAAGGAGTTGGATGAGAATGCGAGGGGCGCGTCCTGCTTTTATAGCCATGACGGCGCCTCCACCGGGCGTCCCCTCGTGTCTCTCATTGTTGGAAATCGAGGAGGCCGATGCAGTTACTCCCCCAAGCGGAGTAGCTCCGAGGCCATTGATGAGACAAGCCAAGAAGACCAGCCACCCGGGACCCACTTTGGCCAGTTTTTAGGCCATGGCCCCGGCAGCTGGAGCAAGGGCCACCGGGACCATGCCCGGGGGCTACTGTCGCAGCAGTGGAACATGGGGTTCCCCTAGTGCTGCCAAAGTGGGTCCACTCCCTGTGGGCCCAAGCTGAAGATGGACAAGGCCAAGATCCAAGTCATCCCCGCGGGTTCATCCTTTGGCCCCGCGGGGGCCAAGCAAGACACACGCCGACTAAGGGCTCCGGTCCTGGGGGCCTATCGGGTCCCCGAATCAAGCCAGAAGACACGGAAGAGCCCGAGGGTCCGAGCTCCCGGCAGGAGGCTGGGCCCCCTCGGGTGCCTCCCGCACCCTTGTGGATAAGCTCTCCACCTCAGGCCAGAAGACTTGGGAAGCAAGGCGTAGAAGGCGCGGGCAGGGAGCACAGCTCGTGGTGGTGTCAGCCACTGTTCGCCTCAGGGCGGACGCTCCCACCTAACCTTCACGGGAAGCGCAAGGCGGAGGAGAAGCCACGTCTCCTCCTAAACCATCCAGGAGGGTCCTTCACCCCGAAGGCCCCTCATGCCCCTCACGTGCCCTGTGGCAACCCCTTGGCCTATAAAAGGAGGACCAAGGCACGGAGGAGAGGGGAAGGAGTTTGGACGAAGCACCAGCTGAACCATAGCAAGACTAGACTAGGGCTGCCAAGGTAGAGAGGAAGGTGATCTCCTCCGGGTCAGGATCTGTCCTTCTTCTACCTCCAGCCAAAACCCTTCCGGGTACCTCACCCGAGGGGATCCTTTGTAAGCCACGCTATGAATAACCCATCAATCCAGACATGCAGGAGTAGGGCCTTGATCGTGGAGAGGAGAGCTTGATCCCGACTCCGCACACGAAGACGATCCTCAGCCTCCTTCACGCCCCGTGCCGAACCTAAAAGGGGGTAGCCTCTACTCCCGGTGTCCGTGCATCGAGACACGACAGGTACCCAGCCCGCAAAATATAAATATAACCTTCACCAAACTCCTCCACGCATTGCAAACCTGAGAAATCAGTCAAACATTGGTTAGTGGTAAATAAACGAGAATTATGAGGAGTGATCTCATTCCTCATAAGGGAGCCGCTCTCAAAACTCTAAGGCCTTGCTTGACTAGGGGACTAATGGATTCTTTTTGCTATGGAATTGTTGACAAAAGCATGCACCTCTCAAAACTGTTTTACTTCTATTTAAAAATAAAAAGCTCTAGCACATGATTTATCCCTGCTTCCCTCTGCGAAGGGCCTATCTTTTACTTTATTGTTGAGTCAGTTTTCCTATTCCTTTCTATCTTAGAAGCAAACACTTGCGTTAACTTTGAGTGCAACAATTTTTACATGCTTACTTATTGCACTTATTATATTGCTTTATGTTGACAATTATCCATGAGATATACAAGTTGAAAGTTGAAAGCATTGCTGAAACTTAAATCTTCCTTTGTGTTGCTTCAATACTTTTGCTAAGAAATTATTGCTTTATGAGTTAACTCTTATGCTGAACCTTTTTGATGCTTGTCTTGAAAGTACTATTTGTGAAAAGTTTTGCTTATATGATTCAGAGTTTGCTCATTATCTATTTGTTAGCAAGTTATAGACCATTGCCTTGTATCACTTCATTCATGACATATGCTTTACAATGTTATTTGATCAAGATTATGTGATGGCATGTCTCCTAAGAAATTATTTGTTGTTATCGTTTTACCTACTCGAGGACGAGTAGAACTAAGCTTGGGGATGCTTGATACGTCTCCAACATATCCATAATTTCTTATGATCCATGCTTGTATTATACCAATTGCTACATGTTTTATTCACACTTTATAGCATTTTTATGCATTTTCTGGAACTAACCTATTAACAAGATGCCACAGTGCCAGTTCCTATTTTCTGCTGTTTTTCCGTTTCAGAAAGTTACTTAAGGAATTATTCTCGGAATTGGACGGGACAAAAAGCATCGTTCTTATTTTTCCATCACGTACACGGAGTCCAAAGGGGAGACGGAGAGGAGCCATGAGGCAGCCACACCATAGGGTGGCGCGGACCCCCTACCTGGCGCGCCACCATATGGTGTGAGCCCCTCGGGTGCCCTCGGCCGCCGCCCTTTCGCCTATTTATTCCCCATGACGCAAAAACCCTAAATCAATCCGTCATAATCCACAGAAACAACCGCAGCACCGCCGCCATCGACGACACGTTTCGGGGGACAGAAGTCTCTGTTCCGGTACCCTGCCGGGATGGGGAAGTGCCCCCGGAGCCACCTCCATCGACTCAACCACCATCTTCATCACCGTTGCTGACTCCCATGATGAGGAGGGAGTAGTTCTCCCCCGAGGCTGAGGGCTCTACCGGTAGCTATGTGGTTTATCTCTCTCTCCCATGGTGTGATCTTTATGTGATCGTGAGCGTTGTTAGTACAGCTGGATTCTTATGTAATATGCTACTCATTGGTATGTCTAGTGTAATTTGGAGTTAGTGACAGCACAAATCTTGGTGACAAAACGAGACACGTGTGTAACTCCTTTATAGATTATCTAGAGTGACAATTACCTGGATTATTCTTTGTGGAATTGTGGAGCTTGTTTACTCAGGCTTGAGGAGTGCTTTTGCAGCCCTACACATAGTACCCTTGTTTTACCAAGGATAAGTATAATTTCGAGTAGCACTTGCTTGGTTTCAGTTGTGTTAACATGTTGAGAGATACCACTAGTGAAAGTATGATCCCTATGCCTTGTTTCTAAGCATTGAAACACCGTTTACAACAAGATCTGCTACATGCTTGCTTGCTGCCATCTTTATTTCAGATTGCAGTTACTACTTATAATCATCCATATTGCTTGTATTTCACTATCTCTTCGCCGAACTAGTGCACCTATACATCTGACAAGTGTATTGGGTGTGTTGGGGACACAAGTGACTTCTTGTATCATAATTGCAGGGTTGCTTGAGAGGGATATCTTTGACCTCTACCTCCCTGAGTTCGATAAACCTTGGTGATTCACTTAAGGGAAACTTGCTGCTGTTCTACAAACCTCTGCTATTGGAGGCCCAACACTGTCTACAAGAATAGAAGCGTGTGTAGACATCAACCCACCGTATGCGAGCGCAAATGAGTTTGACCCCCGATCATCACGGCCGGCCTCCTCAAGGGCGAACTTTGTTGGTGGTGCATACTTAAGGGAGAACATGATTTAATTGGTATTACTTCTGAGAGATTTAGCTTATATTACTATCGTCGTATATCTAATACATGCAATATAAGCACATAACAAAATATCAAATGTAATGTGATATGCTATGGTGTCGCGCCTTGATCTCCATCGGCCTTCGGCGCTGGGTCTACGGGCCTCCACCATGACGGGAAAATATACAACGTATAATACTTACCATACCATATCATATCATACGCCCCTGATGACCCACAAGTATAGGGGGTGTATCGTAGTATTTTCGATAAATAAGAGTGTCGAACCCAATGAGGAGCGGAAGGTGTTGACAAGCGGTTTCGATCAAGGATTCACTGTAAATGCTCATAGACGAGTTTTTAGTAGTTTTTGATATTGCAGATAAATAAAATACGAGTAAATAAAATGCAGTAATAATAATTGCAGCGAGTGGCCAATCCTTTTTAGAGCAAAGGACAAGCCGGTGGGTTTACTTATGGTGACCAAACGTTCTTGAGGACACATGGGAATTTAGTCAAGTGCTTTCGCTTCATATAGCTGATTAATCCTCATTGTTTTGATAAGTGTTGTATGGTGAACCTATGCTAATGCACCGCCCTTCCTAGGACTAATACATACTTGTGATTATACTCCTCATAAGCATCCGCAAATAAAGAAAGTAATTAAGATAAATCTAACCACAGCCCTACGCTCTGAGATCCTGCTATCCCTCATGCATTGATATACCAAGGGGGTTCAGGTTGCTGTCACTCCGGCAACCCCACAATTAGCAAACAAATACACATTGCATTCCCTTAGGCCCATAAAGGTGAAGTGTCATGTAGTCGACATTCACATGACACCACTAGAAGAATAACACCACAACTTAAATATCAAACCATTAAATATTACTCAGCATAGTTCACTACTAACATCTAGACTTCTCCCATGTCCTCAAGAACTAAACGAACTACTCACAAGACATCATATGGATCATGATCAGAGGTGATATAATGATGAATAACAATCTGGACATAAACCTTAATTCAATGGTTTCACTCAATAGCATCAATCACAAGGAGTAATTAACACCGGGAAAGCTTCCCCTATGAACTAGACAAGATTCGACAAAGATGTTACAGCGAAACGGAGTGGAGCGATGGGATGATGAAGCTCAGTGGTGGAGATGGTGATGATGATGATCCCGATGAAGTCTAACTCGATGATGGTGGCAATGGCGACGATTTCCCCCCTCCGGTAGGGAATTTCCCCGGCAGTTTTCTCCCTACCGGAGAGTTTTCTCTCTCTGGTGTTTTCCGCCTCGTGGTGGCGGCGGAATAACTCTCTGTGCCTCCCCGAGTCTTAGGTTTTCAGGACGATGAAGTATGTGAGAGGGGAGCGTCGGTGGTGGGCCAGGGCCACCACACCACATGGCGGCGCGCACCAGGGGGGGCCGCGCGACCACATGGTGTGGGCCCCTGGTGGCCCACCTCCGGCTGCCCGTTTGGCTCACTCCGTCATTTGACATTATAAAATGTTCTGTATATCCTCCGGGCTTCGTTGATCTTCAGAAATAGGGTATCTTGACAGTCCTTTTTCCAGCAGAATCCTGACTCCGGTGATTAATTCTGCAAAATAGATGAAATAACATAAGTTTCACTTCTAAATATGAAATATATCAATGAATAACAGCAAATTATGATATAAAATAGTGATGCAAAATGGACGTATCAACTCCCCCCAAGCTTAGACTTCGCTTGTCCCCAAGCGAATCTGAACTCAGTAAACAAGACCACATGTTTATGGAGTGAAGTGTCGATAAAATAAAATACGGACAAGAAGCATCACAGTTACCAATACACAAATCATTATAGACAACAATATCCTCTCATATAACTTCGCTTGAAACAAGTAGAGGAAATCAAAATTAAAGGTGCACAAAGAAAATCATAATTGGCGATGGCAAACTTTATCCTTGGTCAGAGAACAATTAACAGATTGTACTTATCTTTCGATCAGAGACTTTATATTAGAGCTTATAATGCAGAACTTACATGCTCAACTATAACGGTTTCCTTACATTCATTGATAACTTTCAAAGTCATATTCATTCAGATAAAAGCTCTGTGCTAAAACAAGGAAGGATAAAAGACATGATTATGCATATCAATATATATAGATGGTTGAACCACAACAACTCAAATGCTTGCTTGAGATAGAAGGGAATAGGTTTACTGACTCAACATGAAAGTAAAAGATAGGCCCTTCGTAGATGGAAGCTGTAACATCCCAAAATTATTATCAGGATTATATTCCAAAAATGAGAGCCAACAAAAACTTTTGTTGTTTATTGTATGTTAATTGCTTTTGTTACTTGAGTTGTTGTTTTTGCTGTTGGTGTGAGTGTTTGCTCTAGTAAACATTAGTAAGAAATAAAGAAAGCAAATATAAAAATCAAAGCAAGAAAAAAAATAAAAGTGACAAGTTGTCACATGAAAATCTCCAAGTGACAAACTCAATTATTTTCAGACCAAAGTCAGTGGAGTTGTAATGTAAACCCTCCCCATTTTGTTCCTACCACTTTCCCCTCTCAAATATTATTTTTGAATTAGTTTTAAAATTCTAAAATAAAAACAAATGGAAATAAATTCAATAACATAAACAAGTACTATAAAAGAAAATGTTTCAAAACATTTTATTATTTTATGCCAATTTTTGTGGAGCTTCTGTACATTATGGGAAGGCCCCACAAATTTTTGCAAATTTTTCTAAAATGTTTAAATGCCCTAATTAAATCCTAGAAAACCTTCTGGATTTAACAGAAGGACTAAACAGAAATAAAAAAGAAGCAGAGAGGAGGCAGGGGGTTTTCTGCAAAAACGTCATCCCCTACCTCTCTCCCTCGCCCCGACGTGCCGCCGTGTCGCTGCTGCGCCTCGCCGTTTCCGAGCCGCCCAGGCCCCCCCGCGCGCGCCCGGTGCCTCTGCTGCCCTGCGTGCAGGAGAGAGCACTCGAGCCCCTCCCCGCGCCATTACGCCGCCCCTTTCCCCGATGCCTCGCCGTGGCACCCGCGGCGTCGCCGGCCAAATTGGCCCAGCCCTCTGCGCCTCGACACGCACAGCTCCTCTAGACGCTTCTAGAACGTGTCCGGACCCCGTTAAGCACCAAGCCGCCACGAGCCTCTGCACCCTCGCCGCGTAGCCGAGGAATTGGTCGCCGTAGACGCGCCATGGTCGCCGCCGTGGACCTCGACCACCATGGACCGCCCCGAGCCTATAAAGCCACCCCGAGACCTCACTGAAACTCCACACCCCTCCCTCGATCTCTCCCTCGCTCCAATTTGGTCTGTGCACCGCCAGAGGGCCGTGCACTGCCGCACCCGTCGCCGCCGTCAAGGTCGATCATCGCCGCAACACCACACCCTCCCATTCTTCCCTCTCTGGCCTGCACTTGCTTCCCTCTGCTTCACCGCACTCACCTCACCCTTTTTCCCTCTGGATTGTGTCCAGATTCGCCGTGGGATCATCGCCGGAGCTCGTGCCCGTGGCCGTGGAAGTTGCAGACCACGCCGTCACCGCTACACTCCGTCCCAGCAAGCACAACTCGCGCCACAACCTTACCCGAGCCTCCGCCGTCGATTCACGTCATCGCCGCCGTCTGCCGTGCCCTCTAGGTGAGTTTTCCGTCCACCTCGCCGTCGCCGAGCTTCGGCGCCGCTCGTTTTAGGTCACCGGAGTTCGTCGACGACGTGGGCTAACGTGAGCCGTTGGATCTTAATCCAACGATTGCGTACCGCTTCGGTTAAGTGAAAGAGAGAGAGACTGACGGGCGGGCCCCGCTCGTCAGGATTTTATTATTTTCCAACCACGCACTGTGTCGCTGACGTGTAGACCCCACTAGTCAGCCTTTTCAACATTATCCAGAGGAGGGAATTTTCGAATTTCAAACTTCTCTGAATAATCAGTACTGGATCCAACTTTGAAATTCAATATCTCGAGATTTAGGAATCCAAATAAATCAAACTCAACTGTTCTGGAAAGCTTATGAAATTGTTTAACCAACACAATTGGTCTCATGTCATTTAATTAAATAGTAAAAAGTATTATTGAAAATGCCACAGAAGGTTTAAAATCTAAACTTGTTTGTTTCTGATACTCTGTTAGTCCAAATAATTCCAAACCAATTTTGCTAGCTTAGTACTGCCTTGTGTTAGCTCCCCTAATTTTGGTAGAATTAATTAAGCAGTATTAATTGTTGACTTTAAGATAAACCCTTCTGGACTAAAACAAACAAATATGTTTATTGGTTGATCCAAATGAGTTAGGACCAATTTTGTTAGCTCACTATAGCCATGTTTAGTTACCCCTAAAAGGGTTTAATTTTTGGAACAATAGAATTTAAATGGTAGCTAAAACTTGATTATTAAGCTACTGGATTCAGTCCAATGTGTAGGGAGTTTGGTAACTCCAAATGATCCAATTCAAATTGGGTTGTCTTCTACACATCAGTAGCTTTCTATAGAAATTTAGTTTGTATTTTTGTGACCAACAGAACTCAAGTTGTGGATTAAACATGAATAACTAGTTCTGCCATAATTTAGAAGTAATTAAATAGTGTTTAATTCAATTTTTTTGAAAATCAAATTGTGTGGTTTGATGTGTGCAGTAGCTAATTGTGATGTTGATGATGGTTATGTTGAGATGATTGCTTGTATAGCTTAGTGATTGTTTGCATTGTTTGTTTATTAATTAGACGAGAACGTTGTCGGATATATCGAGGAAGGAGAGTTTGCTGAATTTGAAGAACAAGAGCAAGATCACTTTGCCAAGCAAGGCAAGCTATTCTCTGAGCTTGCACTACAAATATGCATCTACTTTCATAACATGTTTTACTCTCAAAGCAAGATTTATAAAACCCATTTCAAAAGTATATGGATATTATTTTGCCACCCTATGTAGTAGTTTATATAAAACTTTAGGATGGGAAAACAATGTTGTTTATTCAAAACTCCTTTGAAATTTCTTGAGAGTTTTGGAATGCCGAGATGTCGGTGTTGTATTGGAAAAGTGGAAAAGTGGTGATGTTTATGAAAAATGCACAGTGTCCTAGTACTATGGACGACCAATCTTACCCTGTGCGACCACATTTACCACATATGGGAAAAGGCTTAGTCATGTAGTTTGCTCTTATTAGTATGGGATACCTCATCACGGAGATGACTCCGTTATGCATGAGGGGATGGTCCGAGGACCCCCCGACCCGGGTCCTCACACAAGTTGGTGGGGAGGATAGAAGGTTCCACCATAAACCGCCGGACAAAACTATGAGTCCTCACACTTAGGGTTTCTGACGGGAAACCGGACTGGGTGTGATGGAAAGTGTCATATGGGAAGGATCCTATACTAGCATGAGCAAATAAGAGGCTATGGCCGACGGCTTACTTCGCATACACCTGGTATGGCGAGACGTGGCAGACACGATGAGTTGCCGGATGGATGTGGGTTAAAAGCGTGCTACCTCTGCAGAGTGTTAAAACTATTCGAATAGCCGAGTCCTCGGATATGGACAATTGGGAGACTGTCCTAAGACCTGTGCAAGTTTTAAAAGGCTTTGAGTTTTAAAAGAAAAATGAAGTGGAGATTGTTTCCTACACCTATACCAACGGATCGGTATGAGGTGGTTGGATGAAAGTGGACCATGACGGGCTATGGTCGGAAAAAGGGGAGTTTTGGAAAAACAGATGAAAATGGTGACTTCTTTAAAGATAGTTATAAAACTCTTCTTACCTTTTTCAATAAAGATATAGAGATGTTTTAAATAAGAAAAGTTGTCAACTAAAATAAAACTGGTGCATACTCATGTTGGGGTAGTTTGCGAGTACATTCAAATGTACTCATATTGGTTTCGTCCCTGGCTATTGACCTAGCCAGACTACGAGGAGGAACACTACGCCGAGCAGGAGTATGGCGACTTCTACGCCAACTAAGGATCTCCACAAGTCAGCTGCCTGTCGGGTTGTCATCGTTAGAATATGATGTCTACTACGTAGCTTCCGCTGATATATTGGTTTGGCCCATGAAGGCACCTATGTAAGAACTTGGTCTAAATGACCATTTATGTAAGACTTTTATTCGGTATGTAATGGATGTAAACTTTGGTATCCAATTCGGA
Source organism: Poa pratensis (assembly GCA_947311845.1). Lineage (NCBI taxonomy): Eukaryota > Viridiplantae > Streptophyta > Magnoliopsida > Poales > Poaceae > Poa > Poa pratensis. The sequence goes on from CAMZMU010000090.1 coordinate 6,812,886, forward strand.
TTATGTGCAACGACAGACTGATCACGGGATCGTTGTGTTAAGCATAATCGGGTATTTCGGACAGCTAGTCCGGGGTCCCCACAGACTTGGTATCAGAGCCATCCTGACTTTAGGAAACCTTAGTTAGCATGGTCGTTTGTCAAAGTTACAAAAGATAATTTCTAAAAAGAAAGGAATGAAGTATTTTCGAAAATGCTTATCTCCAATCCTCTTACTTATGCAAAATTTTACTCTCATTAAATGTTACATTTTCCTTGTATCCCTAAAATTTTGTACACCTCTCATTAAGTTAAAATTTGACTCACTTGTTGCCCTACTATATTAAAATTTTGATATACTTGTCACCTAACTAACTTAAAATTTTGCTTAAAAATGTAGATGGCACTCCACTGGACCGAGTTCGTTCAGCTGGAGAAGGACAGCAAGCTGACGTTTGAGAGGGACTTGTTCGAGTTGACCAAGCTGTTAGGTCGCCCCGCTCCAGAGTTTGAGGGAGCTCAGATTGATGTTCACGGTGTCGGAAGGCTGAGCTGGCTCATCAGATCGTCAGTTCGCAGGAACATCAAGTCTCCCAGTTCCAGGACACTCATCTTCACCACCAAGGAGGCCACCTGGGTTGATGGTCTCTGTACTGCTACACAGAGGATGCTAGCCCGACTTTGTGAGGAGCACAAGGCGGAGTTAGTAGACTCCCGTTTCCGGTTCTACGGGAGGCGCAACTGATGGACACCCTACTCCTTCACCTTACCACCCGATGTTTGGGAGCTATCATGGACATGGAGATCTTACTTCAGTGCACTCAGGATGATCTGTTGCGCACTAGGATTCAGCTCACTTCGACCGCGAGTCGCTCGTTGAGCTTCGCGAGAACGAGATGAAGCTGATGGTGGAGAAGGTTGCTCTTCTCAGGAAGAGGGCCCAGCTGAGGAAGACTATCGTGAAGCTCCGCACGAAGGTGGCAGAGCAGGATGGACTGATTGAGGATCTAGAGCACCATACTGACGAGATGGAGGAGGAGGGCGAGGATCTCCGCAAGGAGAACGACGCTTTCCTCAGTGACGATGATGACTTCGTGGAGGAGATGGACTGTGAGGAGGAGGATGATGAGGAGGAGTTAGTTGACGAGGAGGAGGAGCCACTCGAGCCAGTTCTCGAGGACGAGGAGGAGGATCCCGAGGAGCCAGCCTACCAGTCAGATGCTGACGTGTTAGAGCTGGAGGTTCCACCTCAGTAGGCGAGTGACTTGATCACTACCGCAGGATTAGGTTGACCCCTATAGCTAGTCGAGTAGTAGTAGTGGTTCTTTTGGAAACCAGATGTTATGTATCCAGATGTAAGGTGAGTTGTAAGCTTGATGTTGATGTGAACTCCTTGATGTGTTGTTTGTGAAATATAAGTATGTTTGTCTTGTTTAAATCTGTGTGAACTATTTTCATATAAATCTTAGGATTAATCAACCACTTGAGAGATCGTCTTTTCCCTTAGTCGAACTTTTCTTGCCTTGTCTCTTATACCCGGTGTGCTTCAGGATGCCGCCCCGTCGCAGCAATGAAGGATCAGGAGCACCACCACCACCGGACCCAACCCCCCCACCCAACTTCTCGCGCTTATCATGGAGGAGCGTGAAAATGCCCGGCAAGAGCGCCAAGCTCATCTCGCTGCCTTACAACAACTCGCAGCCGCTTAACAATAACAACAATAACAACAACAACAATGGTGGTAACGGCAATGGCGATGGAAACCAGCGATCTACCTTGGGTGATTTTCAGAAGACCAACCCACCCACCTACTCCAAGGGACTTCACCCACTAGAAGCCGATGATTGGCTTCGCACCATCGACAATAATCTGAAGTTGCTGCTGTGGGAGAAAACGAGAAAGTGTTGTATGCAACCCACTATCTCGCTGGACCTGCAAGAGCTTGGTGGGAAACTACCAAGACTCTCCAGCCAGCTGGTCATGTCATCAACTGGGCTGAGTTCCAGGAGAAGTTCCGCAAGAAGCACATTCCCAGTGGACTTTGAGAGGAAGAAGGATGAGTTCCGTAAGCTGAGGCAGGGAAGTAGAGATGTCGGTTATCTTGAGGAGTTTACCGACTTATCTCGGTATGCTCCTGATGACACCGACAAAAGAGAAGAAGATGGAGCGTTTCATGAGTGGACTTCATGATGAACTTCAGTGTGCTTGGTTATCCATGACTTCCGTGATCTGGAGTCACTTGTGGACAAAGCCATCCAGCTGGAGACCAAGCGCAAGTCGATGTATGAAGGTCGCAAGAGGAGGATGAATGCTCAGGAAGGCTCGAGCAGCCAGAAACCTCGTATCTTTCAGCAGAACACCAGGCCTGCCTATCGTCCACCCCAAGCTCCACGCCCCAATTACCCTAACCGCCCACAACAACTTCAACCGCCCCAATGACAATAACCGTCCCGGAGGAAACTTCAACAACTTCACCCGCAATCCCAATGTGATCTGCTTTGAATGCGGCAACAAGGGTCACTACTCCAAAGAATGTCCCAATCCCAAGAGGAATGTCCAGCGCCCCAATGCGCCGGCACAGAACAATGGTCAAGGCCGCAATGGAAATGGAAATGGCAAGAATGCCGCACCTCGCGGAAATGCTGCTGTTGCCAAGGGTCGTCTGCACCACATCAATGCTGAAGAAGCTCAGGATGCTCCGGATGTTGTGCTGGGTACGTTCCTTGTCAACTCAGTACCTGCAACTGTTCTGTTTGATTCTGGTGCTACCCATTCATTTGTTACCCAAGAATTTGTTGCTAAGGGAGGTTTAGTTAAGAGCCTCTTACCCAAACCCATGGTCATCCAAATCCCAGAATCCACCGTAGAGACCAAGATGTTTTGCTCCGATGTACCCCTTGAGATCAAAGGAGAAAAGTTTCCAGTTAACTTAATTGTTCTGGGAACCCAAGGCATCGATGTTATACTCGGTATGAATTGGTTAGCCAAGTACCATGGTCGAATTGACTGTGCCAGAAGAGCTGTATCCATCACCACCGACAAAGAAGTAGAAGTGGAGTATGTGTCTGAAACTAGTCAACCTCACCCAGGCTGCCATGAGAGCATAGCTCGACCCGCCCTAGATGAGATCCGTGTTGTTCATGTTCAAGGATGTTTTCCCAGAAGAATTGCCTGGTATGCCGCCAGATAGGGATATTGAGTTCATAATTGAGCTTATCCCAGGAACATCCCCCATATCCCAAAAGCCTTATCGGATGAATCCGGAAGAACTGGTTGAGTTGAAGAAGCAGTTGGCTGATATGCTAAGCAAAGGTCTTGTCCGCCCAAGCGCTTCACCATGGGGATCACCCATTATTTTTGGACAAGAGAGACGGTACCACACGCCTGTGTGTGGATTATCGCAAGCTGAATGACGTGACCATTAAAAATAAGTACCCTCTTCCCAAGATCGAGGATCTGTTCGATCAAATGAACGGAGCCCGAGTCTTTTCAAAGATCGATCTTCGGACAGGTACCATCAGTTGAAGATCAGAGAGACAGATATTCCCAAGACCGCCTTCACCACCGTTACGGTTGTTTGAATACACCGTCATGTCTTTTGGTCTGACCAATGCCCCAGCCTATTTCATGAATCTCATGAACAAGATTTTCATGGAGTACCTCGACAAGTTCGTGGTAGTTTTCCTTGATGACATCCTTATTTATTCCAAGACCGAAGAAGAGCATGCTGAACACCTGCGTCTAGTTTTGGAGACCCTCCAAGAGCACCAGCTGTATGCCAAGCTTAGCAAGTGTGAGTTTTGGCTCAGTGAAGTGGCATTTCTTGGACATATTGTATCCGCTGGAGGAATTTCTGTTGACCCTGAGAAGATACAAGCCATTCTTGACTGGTTATCCCCAACCAATGTTTTTGAAATCCGAAGCTTTCTCGGACTTGCCGGTTATTACCGCAAGTTCGTTGAAGGATTTTCCAGTATAGCCAAACCTCTGACCCAACTGTTGAAGAAGGACAAGAAATTTGAATGGACTCAGAAGTGTGAGGATAGTTTCCAAGAACTGAAGAAGAGACTAACCTCAGCCCCAATCCTGATCATGCCAGACGTCACCCAGAGTTTCGACGTGTATTGCGATGCATCACGCCTCGGACTTGGTTGTGTTCTGATGCAAGAAGGCAAAGTTGTGTCGTATCTGTCCCGGCAGTTGCGACCGCATGAAGAAATTACCCAACCCATGACTTGGAGTTAGCTGCTGTAGTCTTTGCTCTTAAGAAGTGGCGTCCCTATCTTGCGGGACATCGCTGCGAGGTCTATACAGATCACAAAAGCTTGAAGTATATTTTCACCCAGAAAGATCTGAACCTGCGACAGAGGAGATGGATGGAATTAATCAAGGATTATGATATTGGAATCCATTATCACCCCGGAAAGGCTAATGTAGTTGCCGATGCCCTTAGTCGCAAACCTTGCACCCTGAATGCCCTGATCCAAGCCGAACAGCCAGCCTTGTTCAAAGACTTCCAAGATTTTGGACTAGAGCTTGTTAGCCATGGTTATCTCGCCAATCTAGAGTTAACCCCAACCCTGATGGATCAAATCAAAGAAGCCCAAAAGGTCATGAAAGCATAGAGGGATTAGGAAGAAAATTTCCCTCGGCAAAGCACCCGGTTTTACCGAAGATGCTGAAGGAGTGCTGAAATTCAATGACCGTATCTGTGTGCCCAATGTCACGGAACTTAAGGAGTTAATCCTGAAGGAGGCCCATGAGACCCCTTATTCAATCCACCCCGGCGGAACCAAAATGTACCAAGACCTTCGAGAAAGATTTTGGTGGCATGGAATGAAGCGAGAGATTTTCATTCGTAGCCAAGTGTGATATCTGTCAGCGAGTCAAGGCTGAACATCAGCGACCCGCTGGATTGCTTCAACCTTTGAAAATTCCCGAGTGGAAGTGGGAGAGATTGGAATGGATTTTATTACCGGACTTCCAAGATCCAACCGAGGCCATGATTCAATCTGGGTCATCGTTGATCGACTGACCAAGGTTGCCCACTTTGTTCCTGTCAAGACCACTCATACCGGAGCTCAGTTAGCAGACCTGTATATTTCCAGAATAGTGAGCCTGCATGGTGTGCCTAAGAAGATTGTATCTGATAGAGGCACGCAATTCACCTCAAGATTCTGGAAATCCCTTCATGAAGCCCTCGGAACCAAGTTAGCCTTTAGCACAGCTTATCATCCCCAGACCGATGGCCAACTGAGCGAGTGAACCAGATATTGGAGGACATGCTTCGCGCATGTGTTCTATCCTATGGTTCCAAGTGGGAAGATTGTCTTCCGTTTGCAGAGTTCTCGTACAACAACAGTTATCAGTCTAGTCTGCAAATGGCCCCTTTTGAAGCCCTTTACGGCAAGAAGTGTCGTACACCCCTGAATTGGTCCGATACCGGAGAGAGCAAATTGTTCGGACCAGATACCCTCCGTGAAGCTGAAGAGCAAGTTCAGCTTATTCGTGAACGCCTCAAAACTGCCCAATCCCGTCAGAAGAGTTACGCTGACACCAAGCGCCGTGACCTCACTTTCAGTCGGAGATTATGTTTATCTCCGAGTGACACCCCTCAAGGAATGCAGCGTTTCCATGTCAAAGGAAAGTTAGCGCCAAGGTATATTGGACCCTTCAAGGTCATTGCTCGTCGAGGAGAAGTATCCTATCAGCTGGAGTTACCCCAGGAGTTAGGAGATTATCATGATGTCTTCCACATTTCCTTGCTCCGGAAGTGTCTTGAAGTTCCTGACCAGCCTGATGTTTTCAAAAACATCGACCACCTCTCCATCGACCTGAACCAAGACCTGACTTATCGTGAGAGACCCCTCAAAATTCTCGAAGAAGATGTTCGTGTTACCCGAAGACGTGCGATCAAGTTTTACAAAGTCCAGTGGACTAACCACTCTGAAGAAGAAGCAACTTGGGAACGCGAAGATTATCTTAGAAGCGAATTCCCAGACCTCCTTAAAACCTAAGCCTAGCAAATCTCGGGACGAGATTTATTTTAAGGGGGGAAGGATTGTAACATCCCAAAATTATTATCAGGATTATATTCCAAAAATGAGAGCCAACAAAAACTTTTGTTGTTTATTGTATGTTAATTGCTTTTGTTACTTGAGTTGTTGTTCTTGCTGTTGTGTGAGTGTTTGCTCTAGTAAACACTAGTAAGAAAAAGAAAACAAAATATAAAATCAAAGCAAGAAAAATAAAAGTGACAAGTTGTCACATGAAAATCTCCAAGTGACAAACTCAATTATTTTCAAACCAAAGTCAGTGGAGTTGTAATGTAAACACTCCCCATTTTGTTCCTACCACTTTCCCCTCTCAAATATTATTTTTGAATTAGTTTTAAAATTCTAAAATAAAAACAAATGGAAATAAATTCAAATAACATAAACAAAGTACTATAAAAGAAAATGTTTCAAAACATTTTATTATTTTATGCCAATTTTTGTGGAGCTTCTGTACATTATGGGAAGGCCCCACAAATTTTTGCAAATTTTTTAAAATGTTTAAATGCCCTAATTAAATCCTAGAAAACCTTCTGGATTTAACAGAAGGACTAAACAGAAATAAAAAAAGAAGCAGAGAGGAGGCAGGGGGTTTTCTGCAAAAACGTCATCCCCTACCTCTCTCCCTCGCCCCGACGTGCCGCCGTGTCGCCGTGCTGCGCCTCGCCGTTTCCGAGCCGCCCAGGCCCCCCGCGCGCGCGCCCGGTGCCTCTGCTGCCCGCGTGCAGGAGAGAGCACTCGAGCCCCTCCCCGCGCCATTACGCCGCCCCTTTCCCCGATGCCTCGCCGTGGCACCCGCGTCGCCGGCCAAATTGGCCCAGCCCTCTGCGCCTCGACACGCACAGCTCCTCTAGACGCTTCTAGAACGTGTCCGGACCCCGTTAAGCACCAAGCCGCCACGAGCCTCTGCACCCTCGCCGCGTAGCCGAGGAATTGGTCGCCGTAGACGCGCCATGGTCGCCGCCGTGGACCTCGACCACCATGGACCGCCCCGAGCCTATAAAGCCACCCCGAGACCTCACTGAAACTCCACACCCCTCCCTCGATCTCTCCCTCGCTCCAATTTGGTCTGTGCACCGCCAGAGGGCCGTGCACTGCCGCACCCGTCGCCGCCGTCAAGGTCGATCATCGCCGCAACACCACACCCTCCCATTCTTCCCTCTCTGGCCTGCACTTGCTTCCCTCTGCTTCACCGCACTCACCTCACCCTTTTTCCCTCTGGATTGTGTCCAGATTCGCCGTGGGATCATCGCCGGAGCTCGTGCCCGTGGCCGTGGAAGTTGCAGACCACGCCGTCACCGCTACACTCCGTCCCAGCAAGCACAACTCGCGCCACAACCTTACCCGAGCCTCCGCCGTCGATTCACGTCATCGCCGCCGTCTGCCGTGCCCTCTAGGTGAGTTTTCCGTCCACCTCGCCGTCGCCGGAGCTTCGGCGCCGCTCGTTTTAGGTCACCGGAGTTCGTCGACGACGTGGGCTAACGTGAGCCGTTGGATCTTAATCCAACGATTGCGTACCGCTTCGGTTAAGTGAAAGAGAAGAGACTGACGGGCGGGCCCCCTCGTCAGGATTTTATTATTTTCCAACCACGCACTGTGTCGCTGACGTGTAGACCCCACTAGTCAGCCTTTTCAACATTATCCAGAGGAGGGAATTTTCGAATTTCAAACTTCTCTGAATAATCAGTACTGGATCCAACTTTGAAATTCAATATCTCGAGATTTAGGAATCCAAATAAATCAAACTCAACTGTTCTGGAAAGCTTATGAAATTGTTTAACCAACACAATTGGTCTCAGTCATTTAATTAAATCAGTAAAAAGTAATTGAAAATGCCACAGAAGGTTTAAAATCTAAACTTGTTTGTTTCTGATACTCTGTTAGTCCAAATAATTCCAAACCAGTTTTGCTAGCTTAGTACTGCCTTGTGTTAGCTCCCCTAATTTTGGTAGAATTAATTAGCAGTATTAATTGTTGACTTCAAGATAAACCCTTCTGGACTAAAACAAACAAATATGTTTATTGGTTGATCCAAATGAGTTAGGACCAATTTTGTTAGCTCACCTATAGCCATGTTTAGTTACCCCTAAAAGGGTTTAATTTTTGGAACAATAGAATTTAAATGGTAGCTAAAACTTGATTATTAAGCTACTGGATTCAGTCCAATGTGTAGGGAGTTTGGTAACTCCAAATGATCCAATTCAAATTGGGTTGTCTTCCACACATCAGTAGCTTTCTATAGAAATTTAGTTTGTATTTTTGTGACCAACAGAACTCAAGTTGTGGATTTTAACATGAATAACTAGTTCTGCCATAATTTAGAAGTAATTAAATAGTGTTTAATTCAATTTTATTTGAAAATCAAATTGTGTGGTTTGATGTGTGCAGTAGCTAATTGTGAGTGATTGATGGTTATGTTGAGATGATTGCTTGTATAGCTTAGTGATTGTTTGCATTGTTTGTTTATTAATTAGACGAGAACGTTGTCGGATATATCGAGGAAGGAGAGTTTGCTGAATTTGAAGAACAAGAGCAAGATCACTTTGCCAAGCAAGGCAAGCTATTCTCTGAGCTTGCACTACAAATATGCATCTACTTTCAGAACATGTTTTACTCTCAAAGCAAGATTTATAAAACCCGTTTCAAAAGTATATGGATATTATTTTGCCACCCTATGTAGTAGTTTATATAAAACTTTAGGATGGGAAAACAATGTTGTTTATTCAAAACTCCTTTGATATTTCTTGAGAGTTTGTGGAATGCCGAGATGTCGGTGTTGTATTGGAAAAGTGGAAAAGTGGTGATGTTTATGAAAAATGCACAGTGTCCTAGTACTATGACGACCAATCTTACCCTGTGCGACCACATTTACCACATATGGGAAAAGGCTTAGTCATGTAGTTTGCTCTTATTAGTATGGGATACCTCATCAACGGAGATGACTCCGTTATGCATGAGGGGATGGTCCGAGGACCCCCCTGACCCGGGTCCTCACACAAGTTGGTGGGGAGGATAGAAGGTTCCACCATAAACCGCCGACAAAACTATGAGTCCTCACACTTAGGGTTTCTGACGGGAAACCGGACTGGGTGTTGATGGAAAGTGTCATATGGGAAGGATCCTATACTAGCATGAGCAAATAAGAGGCTAGGGCCGACGGCTTACTTCGCATACACCTGGTATGGCGAGACGTGGCAGACACGATGAGTTGCCGGATGGATGTGGGTAAAAGCGTGCTACCTCTGCAGAGTGTTTAAAAACTATTCGAATAGCCGAGTCCTCGGATATGGACAATTGGGAGACTGTCCTAAGACCTGTGCAAGTTTTAAAAGGCTTTGAGTTTTAAAAGAAAAATGAAGTGGAGATTGTTTCCTACACCTATACCAACGGATCGGTATGAGGTGGTTGGATGAAAGTGGACCATGACGGGCTATGGTCGGAAAAAGGGGAGTTTTGGAAAAACAGATGAAAATGGTGATTCTTTAAAGAAGTTATAAAACTCTTCTTACCTTTTTCAATAAAGATATAGAGATGTTTTAAATAAGAAAAGTTGTCAAAAAATAAAACTGGTGCATACTCATGTTGGGGTAGTTTGCGAGTACATTCAAATGTACTCATATTGGTTTCGTCCCTGCTATTGACCTAGCCAGACTACGAGGAGGAGCACTACGCCGAGCAAAGTATGGCGACTTCTACGCCAACTAAGGATCTCCACAAGTCAGCTGCCTGTCGGGTTGTCATCGTTAGAATATGATGTACTACGCCGTAGCTTCCGCTGATATATCTGGTTTGGCCCCTGAAGGCACCTATGTAAGAACTTGGTCTAAATGACCATTTATGTAAGACTTTTTATTCGGTATTGTAATGGATGTAAACTTTGGTATCCAATTCGGATTATGTGCAACGACAGACTGATCACGGGATCGTTGTGTTAAGCATAATCGGGTATTTCGAACAGCTAGTTCCGGGGTCCCCACAGACTTGTATCAGAGCCATCTGACTTTAGGAAACCTTAGTTAGCATGGTCCGTGTGTCAAAGGTTACAAAAGATAAATTTCAAAAAGAAAGGAGATGAATATTTTCGAAAGACTTTATCTCCAATCCTCTTACATAGCAAAATTTTACTTTCATTAAATGTT